>JASANF010014159.1:0-128392 GCA_030248245.1 Trissonchulus sp. WLG1_4
TGACGTGCCGAGACGAGGTCACCAAATTTGGCTGATTTCTTAGCACAACTGTGCAGAAAAATTCATGCTATTCACGGACATTGACTAGTAATTTTGGTGTGTAGGCTGGTTTTTAGTAACTTTGGGGGTGCAATTACTGGAATCCATAAAGGCAGTCTGTTAAAACCAGTCTAAGGCATTTTATTTCAGTAAGTTGAACCTCGTAGCGAAAAATTCCGCACGTATTTCGTAGGTTAGAATATTGCCCTTTGACTGTATTTAGCTTAACTGCTAAAACTGCCTTTATACTTTCCACCGTGGGTGTTGAGCTAATGGAAATAATTGAAACAAGATTAGACGTAAGCAAGCTGTGATGTTTTACGCAAACAGTCAAGGATAACGAAACGTGTAGCATATAAAATGTTTGTTTGCTTATATACTGAATAAATTCACTAGAGATTGCAAAAATCAAAATTAGAATAACACTGCAAAACTTGTTTCCGATAATATTTTGCTAGTTTGACCTTCTTTCTGGGCAAGAGTGTAAGGCTTCACCTGGGAGACCCTCCCTTACTCCCCCCATTCACATCTAACTTACCTTTTACATATTCACATTTATGAACACACGCTCAACATAATTTAACATTACATACGTACATGACATTTCATCTGTGTATGTACGCTCAGTGTGGGTAGTGACGTGTAGCCGGCCTGTAAAGTAGTCAGTGTGTTGGTGCGTTCTTGCCCTGTGCGACTGTTTATTATTACTCGTCTGTCCACCCGTTATTTTAGCCTAAATGGCCTGTTTTGGTTTCTATTAAACGTGTTATTTTTAATAGTGTGTTCGAGTTCTTTCTAGGGCAGTTTTGGCCTAGCGGCCCTGCCGTTGTGTGTGTCTTCGCGTGCCCCCAGGCAGTATCGGCCTAGTGAGGCCCTGCCACCCCTGTGTTCCGTATGCACCGTGATCTGCCCCCTTGCTATTGCTCACTGCCCCGCTCAGGGAAGCCCATTCAGGCTTAGCGGGCAGTGCTATTTCTGTGTGCTGCGCCTACTGCGCCTTGCCCCGTAGACTAGGTAGGCCCCATTTCCCGTCGGTGTCCGGCAACCCCGGCCCGTACGGAAGACCCCGCTCATCATACCTGGAAGCCCCGCCGGCGGAGCGGTCGAGGCTACGGGCGAGGGATGACTCTCCCCTAGTTAGTCGGTACCCTCCGTTCCTGCTTGGGCCATTCGTAGGTGCGGCAACGAGTCGCCTTACAAATGTGGCGAGGCTGCCAGAATAAGGGGTAGTCCCATATTGAGTTTTATATGTGGTTTTGACTGTACTGTGATATATTTTTTGTGATATTTTTTGTATTTGCGGCGCTTAGTTTTTCTTTTTTCAGTCTTTTTGGGTGCGCCTTATATATGTGATAATTTGTATTGTGTGGGATATATATACATTATTTTTTGTGTATAAATCGGCGCTTCATTTTCGTGTATATACTTGTATCGTGCGCCTATAATATGTATGTTTTTTGTGCTCCCCCCTCACCCCCTCTTTTGTGTCCCTTTTTGGTCACTCAATTATTTTTTGGTCTCCTTTGGTCTCATTATTGTGACTGTATTATTGGATTGTTATTGTCACATAATTGTGTGTACGGAGCCCAGTTTTCAGATAATTTCGTGCCAATTATTATGGGCCCTATTGTCCAAAATTCTTGCTGACCCCTATTCGACCCCACTATGCCTACCGTAATCCATGGGCAGGCCCTTACGTCGTGGCCTCAAGCCCTACCGTACGCCATCGTGAGCCTTGTCCCGGGGTGTGTGTTTACGGGACTGATCCTGTTATCCCTGTCCCTTTTTCGGCGGTGGTTATGGCCCCCGATTCGCGACCAAATCCCCCACTGCGCCTACGCTGTGCGCGCTACGATCACCTACCTGTTCGACCTTTCTGTCCCCGTTACTGCCCCTCATCAGGTATTGCAGTTGTCCCCGGCTTCCTCTGACCCTGTGTCGAGTGCTAAGGAGTGCGACGACGCACACCAGAAAACCACGGCACACAGGGTGGAGGGGCCCCCCTCTCTCGCAACGCGTCCTGACCCCCAACCCCCATCCAGTACGGCGGAGGCTTTGGACCCCCTCTCGCAGATTCATCAGCGCAGGCCGGTTAGACGACGGTTGTTCTCCAGCCCCCCTGCGCGTGATCCTCACCGATCTGAAGCTGCTATCGACGGCGACGACCCAGACCGTCCCCCGACCAGTGGTGCGACTGCCCCCGAAGAAATTGCTGCCCCTGTGGTGAACCCTCTGACCAGCGCTGATCCAGTGGAAGAAGAAGACCGCCGCCCACTATCGGTGGCCTTGAAGAACACGGCGGAGAAGCCTCCCCCTGGGAATAGCCCAGAGAGGGAGAGGAAAATCAGAGAGTATGGTGCGTATGTACGCGCACTCCACCAAAAATTGGGTGCATACCCATGGGACCCATTTTCTACCATCGGGGGCCTTGCCCCCTTGACCACCAACATTGGGGTGAAAACCCCTCAAAAATCTGCTTCTAGTAACGAAGCTGGGGACGTCAAAAATTCGGCTGAGGATTATATACCTAAAATGCCTCATGCCACCCTGGGCTCAAAAAGTTGGGAAGGGGACCCCGTGGCGGTACCTCTAACTAGTACCCCACGTCAGCCATCAGCAGAACCACGGGGAAGGAATCTACCTGTGGTCAACGGAGAAGCAGCCCAGTGGACGAAGAATGGTGAAGACCCAGCTGATTCTGGGGACTCCTCCTTTGGCGCTGGAAGGGAGTTCTACAGTCTTCAGTTGAGGTCACGAGACATCATTGAGAGACGGGACACCCTGAATGCGACCACCTCCTCATCAGAAGCCGGCAATGCAGCCTGGAACCGGGGAAGAGTGCCGTCCACCATCAATGAAGATGCGAAGTAGACGACCTCCGGCTCCTGGTCATCATCCGGGAAATCATCAGATTGGCCCAGAAGCTCAACCGGGGACTCTTCCCCCTGGTCACAGAGTCCAAGTGACTTGGGCTCATACGAAGATGGATCATCAATGCCGCGGATAGTCGGGGTTTATTCGCTACCCGAGACCGCACCGACCATCAAAGCCAATCTGCCTTCGCAGATCACCAGGGTATTTTCGCTACCCGGTCCCACTATACCAGCTGATACGGATTTGACACCGCGGACCATTGGGGTTTATTCGCTACCCAATGCCGCAGCTCCTGCTAAACCCAAAGAGCAGTTGCCAAACAGTGGGGTATATTCGCTACCCACTACGAATAGTGCCAGACGCACGGCGGTTCCTCCGCAGGAAACTGGGGTTTATTCGCTACCCAGTATGACTTCCAGTGATCGATCCGGATCTGCTTCGCAGTCCACCGGGGTATTTTCGCTACCCGGAACTGCACCAGAAGACCCAGCCAAGTCATCAAAGCAAGAGCTCGGGGTATAATCGCTACCCGAACTTGCTTCAACAGTGGAAGAAGATCCGGCTCAGCACCCTGCTGCTCATCAGTTGCCTGTGGATCACCCACACCCTGGGATGACCCGCCTTGGGTCTAGTCTACCACCAAGGCACCTAATCAACGACCGGGACTGCCCAAGTACTACGCTGACCCCAACCATTCCGAGTTGAGTTGCGGTTCGGGCGTGTCCGAGGCACGAGCCTCTACTGGAAACGAACTGCGATCAACCGGTCTGGCCCCCACCCCTGCCGGAAATCACCAGGAGAGCCTGGAAGGGTCCTACCCACCACGCTACCTGACCCACCGATACTGGGATGGATCCACAACCACTGGAAGCTCGAAGACCTACGCTGATTCATCCATGTCCAGTGCTTTCTCCAACGCCTCCTCATCAACCTACGGCTGCCGTAACCCAAAAGGGGTACTGATGACCGTTACCCCTCAGCGAACACCACGGAGGAAGTGGACCTTAGCTGAATTCAACGAGAAGCTGGACCAACTCTACGAGGCCCTGCCGAGGACACCTGGGGATACGGAGAGATATTGGGCGTTCCGCCGACAACTCGAAGCTGAGACGGAAGATAGGGAACTAGAGGACGAGAAATTAGATCACCCCCAACCCGACCTATACCCAGTACAACGGGACCCTGCGGTCTACTCAGCACCCCCTCGCCCACGACTTAGACAATATGAACAAACGGACTGGCCAGGACGAGGAGCTTTGTTGGGCACTTGCCCAGCTGCCCTCCACCCGCCCGACGACAATCATGTGGTCATGGTAGCCACAGCAGGTCTGGCCAACTCGGAGGAACATCAGAACGGGATAAGCCAGCAACAACTGCCCCCGAACTGGACCTCAACTCAACCCACGGAGGAAGTCTTGATCCAGAATGCCCCCACCAGGGTACCCGCGGGGAACGGTATGACGGGACACCCGCAGGAGGACGACCCCTCCCTAGCCTGGGACGGATATACGGGACAAACGACCGTGGTCTCCACCAACGAACCAGTGTCAGAACAGTATGTCCAACGGATACTATGGAAAAGAGTGGACGAGCTGGTGTGGAGTTTTTGTAGTGTTTCCGCTGTTGCCTCTTGGGCTTCAGGTAGATTCCCTAGGTCCGAGACTGAAGTGAGACGCCCCTGACCGAAAGGAAGGGCCGACGTCGTTCCCTAAGCCTAGAAAATGCCCTAAGCCTAAAATCTGCTCGAAACCTACGCTACCTGACTAAAAACACGAGGAAAACCACAAAGAATTAGTTAGAATAGTATTTATTGAACAGAATAAACCATTTGGGGCAGATACAAATAACGGGGGAGAAATACAAATGACTGGCCGCAGCCGAAAAACACGCAACCGACCGTCGCTAAAATTCGTTACAAAACTGTGCCGCCTTTGAGCCAGACACTTTACATCAATTTATCAAATGTGAATACGTTGAACGTTTGTTATTATAAAAACTTCGTTAGACGTAATTTTAACCATTATAAATGCGCTATTCACATTAACCACATTTCTTAGACATACTTCACATCCCTCTCTCTCCGATAAAGTTCGGCCCGAACTTTCCCGTGAGATTTTTCTGAAAAGTTTTTGGAGTTAGGGTAAAAAGGAAGTCCATGAAAGGGGGAAAACTCAACCCACTTTTATCCTAGAGACAGGGGTGTATCTGCATTTATACATGACTAGTAATTATAACAAGTATTAACAGACTGATTAAAATTTCGAATTATAAAATTAAACAAAATTAGACTTATCAATCAAAACACAACACCAACAAGTACAAGACAAATAATTGATCCACACGGACAAAACAAAACAAAGACAAAATTGTTAAAGCACATATGATTAATACCCGAGGTATAAATTTGGAATGGTTGAAAGCGAGCATGGGTTTAGGTGTGTGTAGAATGAAAACCATTAGTGTCTTTTTAAAATCGGTCGAGGTTTTTACCTTGACCCTCCCTCTCTCTCCGATGAGCAAAAATAAGGCTACAGTATATAACAGATCAAGGATCGGGAGAGGGGTCGGATCGCGGCAGGGAAACCTTAAGTGGAAACGCATACTCGCTTTTGCATACACATTATGTTATAATACAGATCATATAATAAAATATCAGTTTTATTTTAAAACACTGGAAGCCAGATTCCTGGGACGGAACTTCACACGGGAAGTTGTGGCAAATATGAAGGGAAAACCCAACTTGCCCAACGAAGGCGCTACAGAAGACGACGAAGGACGAACTCACTACCAGGCATCAGAATCTGGGGTGATCCAGTTCGCAATGCCCGACCATGGTCGTATGTTGGCCAACCTGGAAGAAGCCTACAACCGGCTGATCCCTCCATTACCGGCCACCAACCGTCGACCACCCACCCAGACGCCTTTGCACCCGACCAACTCGACCAAGCGGAACCTGGCGTCGGACATGGCCGACTTCCCTACATCACCTATCACCCCCGCGAATGGAATGCCACAGGTGACTACCCGACCTATTGCGGAAGCCTCTCCCCTGGGGTCGACCTACCCCTATGGGATCCAACCGGAGCTGCCGCGAGCACCCCCGACCCAAAAGGCCGTCACCTTCAGCCAGACCCAAACGGCCCCTGTCCACAACACTACCACCCCGGATCTATCGATGGCGGTTCAACCATACATCAGCCAACTTGCCGCAGCTGCCGCAGCCGGAAACGGACGGAGGAACTACTCCTCCATCTTCCGCAACATTGAACCGTTCCAGGGAAACAAGAAGGGGGCTACCAAATGGTCTGATTGGATCATTGTCTTCGAAGCAGTGGCCCAGGCTAATTCTATCTCGCCTGACTGCTGGCGCCCTGCCCTGATCTCCTGTCTGGACAAGACCATCGTGGCCAAAATGGCGCTGCAAGCCAATATGCCACTTACCTACGAGGGACTGAAGAGTAAGCTTCGGCTCCTGTATGAACCGCGGCCTGAGCAGCAAGAGTCGCTGGCGCAACGGTTCTACTTGAGGTCGCAGCATGTGGACGAAACAGTGGCCGAATACGCTTCAGAATTGGAAACCCTCCTATCCAGAGCCTACCCCGGGGAATCAATGACCGACGACCAGCGAGCTGAGAAGATCATGTCCCGACTGGAGTCTGGACTGCGAGACAGCCTACGTGCTGTCGCTTTGCCTTTTCTACCCCAGGTGGAAGGTTGGCCCAAAAACCGGGAATCCTTGCGACGCCTGGTGGAGAACCTGTCCAAAATGGAAGCGGAGCAGGAAATCCTAGCCAAGTCCCCGACGGCCCTGCTATCTCACATAGCCGGAGTGTTGCGAAGATCCAAAGAGGAAGCGACGGTGGACGACGAACAACAACAGGCCCTACAAGCCATCCTGGAAGAAACGGTTAAGCCGGCTTCGGCCCCGACAACCACCCCTCAACAGCCTAACACTACAATGGCTGACCAGCTGAAACAGGATGCGGAGGAAATGCGAACCCTCATCAATTCCTGCCGGGAAGAGCTGTTGCATGCACGAGAGATGCAAGTCCACGCTATGATGCAAAATCAACAGCAACAATTTCCACCAACCACACCGGAACCGGAGCCTCAGAATCAATCCTATCAGAGCCAATTTACCCCCCGGTACCAACCGTCGACCTTCCAGCCCAACCTGGTGAATCCCAACGCAGAGTGCTACCGATGCGGAGGAAAGGGACATCTGGCCCGACACTGTGCCACACCCCCACAACCCACCACCTCACCCAGAGGACGAGGAGCCTTTCAGAGCCGTGGAGGCGGCATGAATCGTGGGACTTATACCCCACGCGGAGGACAGTTTGGAGCGGACAATAGTCGAGGCAGAGGGGTTTCCCCCTCCACTCCATTTCAGCAAAACCGCCCCACCTATCAACAGAATCAGGGAAACTTTCAGAACCCCCAAGGACCCCGACAGCGTGAACCCCCGCCCAATCAGTCAACGATGCCAGGGGTTAAGCCGTGGAAAACTACGCCAGGAGGAAATTTCTATCCTCAGCAACCGGGGAATCGCCGGAACAACGTGGCCTATATGATGGTCGGCGATTTCGATGAAGATTTCTACCCGGAAGACGACCACAATCCCGATCACCCACAAATGGTACTGATCCAGGAATACTCCTCTAGCCCCAACCAGTCGGAGGACTACTTCCAACAATCAGCTGGGGAGGATTCACCAACCAACAACATCAGTTCCAGCCACAATGGGGAAATAATGTGGCCTACCACGGGGAACAGAATTATCAAGGAGGAAACTGAAACCCAAACTGGAGCCCGAGTAACAACCAAAATTTGGAACCACAATGGAACCAAAACTGGAATCAGCCACCAAGGGCTTTCAGAGGAACTCGACGAGGACGCGGACGAAGCCGAAATGCCAATCAGGCATTTCGAAATCGGCAAGGACAAGGACCACCGAACCATTATTCAGAGCCTAACCCCCCTCAAGCGGCCTCAGTACAGCACCAAGAGGATCCGGAGCGACTGGAAAAAATGGCCCAGCACGCGGAATTCCTGGCCAAGTATAGTCACATGGGTTTGACAACAGAGCTAATCCGCGTCAACGCACTGACCTGCGATAATGGGATAACCAGATCTATGTCGCTGACGTGCCAGTACCGGAGCTAGAAACCGCATACTCCGAATATGCTGCCCGGATGCGATACATAGGGGGGATTCCCTTAAATATACCTGCGAAGTGGAGGTCCTGGCCTTTGAAAAAGGGAACGGCCAATACGTCCGATGTCAGCATCAAGGCCCCAACGTGCATCACGTGGGTGTGGAAGCCAACCTCATGCCTACCTGGATGGATGAAACCCAAAAGAAGGCCGAGACCACCACGGTGGACAACAACAAAAGTGAGGAGGGGAACAAGAAGGAAGAACCCCTGCCTCAGCGGATCAAGATCCGGATCCAACCACCTACAGAGGAGAGCCAAACCTCTGCGGCCGACTCTACCAAAAAGAAGAAAAAGCCTCGACGAAAGTCCCAACGAATCCCGGAGCTGTCAGAGTCCTCGGGCCAAGATGGCGACACAGAAGAGGACGCCCTGTTCAACCCCCGTCAGGGAGTCTCGAAGGGAAACCAGACGGAAACAGAGGACAAGAAGGCGGATCAGCCACCTAGCAACCTCCCGCCAAATGCCTTCCCTGTGACCCCAGTTTCTGCGAACTACATCTGTCAGTTCGTTAATAACGGGAACTTCTACATGGGGGAAAAATCGAAGGTGATCCCGTCATCAGTGCCGTTGGTCAACGTGCACGTTAAGGGATGTTCACTGTTCGGCCTGGTGGACACGAGAGCCACAATGTCCATTTGCTCGCAGAAGTTTTTCAACGTGCTGAAGGACAAGCATCCGGACCTGAAATTGAATTTGCCAACGACACCCACAGCCAAAGTAGCCAACGGGGAAATGGTGATTTTCGAGGGATCAGTGGACCTGCCGCTCCAGTTTGCCGGACGTACCTGGACGCACGCGTTCAACGTCTCACCGCACAGTCCCTACGACTTGTTGATCGGTATGGACTTTCTAGCCAAATTCCACTGGTCCATCCACCCAGGCACCCACAGCATTTCTGGTCCCTTCGGACACCGCGAACTAATGAGCCCTGCCCACATCGCGGCTATCCTGAAGTACATTGACCGAATGAATCTGGCAGTGTCAGAAGTTAGCGCTCGAGAATCCGTCTGGATCGCTCCGAACACCTGTGATTGGGTACACGCGGAGGTGAAACCTAACCGCAAGTATAACTATGGGGGCCACTCAGCCTGCTGCTGCATACCATCAAACCCCGTGGTCACCATGCCCGATCCGACAGTGGGACAGAAGTACGACATATTCGTACCCCCTGCTCTGATGGACCCAAAAGACCCGAACTATATCCGGGTATACAACCTGAGCGACCAAAAGACCCTGTTGGCACGAGGAATGCGTATTGCCTACGCTGAGGAGGTCCTGATTGGCGAAACAGAAGGGAAAGAGTTTGCCCTAGCCATGTATGAACCCGACTATGAAAAAGTCCAGCTGCCACCCCAAAAGCATTCGAGGGTAAAACTGGACCATGAGGTACATGGATGCCCGGTAAATGCTCGAGGGGCTGCGCAGACGGAACATGTGCTGGCTAATGCTTTGAAACCGGAAGAGACCGAGAAGCCCAAGAAACCAACGGACGAAGTGGACCTTAGCTCAGCGGATCTGACGGAGGAAGCCAAGCAACAACTCAGATTGCTTCTGCAAGAATTTGCTGATGTCTTTGACAAACCGCAGGCCGGCCTCCGCTGCAAAGCAGGCTACCATGCCATTGATACGGGGGAACAAGGACCGGTAACTGCCAAGGCCTACCGAGTGAACCCTTGGGAACGAGCGGAAATCGAGAAGCATATCCAGTCCATGCTCAAAGCAGGAATATGCGAACCATCGGACTCACAATGGGCTTCACCGGTGATCCTAGTGGCCAAGAAGGACAAGACCACCCGTTTGGTCGTGGACTACCAAGCTGAATAACATTACCAGAAAGGACCGCTACCCCCTTCCGAAAATTGATGAGATCCTGGACATGTTCAGCAAAGGGAAACTCTTCTCAACCCCGGATCTGAGCAGTGGTTACTGGCAGATCGAAATGCTACCAGAGCACAAGGAGAAGACGGCCTTCATCACCCATATGGGCTTGTTCCATATGAACGTGATGCCCTTCGGACTCACTAACGCCCCACCTACATTCCAGCGGATCATGGACCGAATTCTGACGGACATGCCCGTCTACATTGACGATATCCGATCCCATCCCCGGGAGAACACGGGAGAACAATGTAGCCGATGCCGTTTCGCGGAACCCTATATTCGGGAAACCCACCCTGGAACCACTGGAAACACCGAAAAACAAGAAACGGGGAAAAGAGGACCAAAAGGCACCGAAACGGACCAGCCCAATTCGGAATGAGACCGTCGAGAACTCAGACACTGGGACAGGAGTCACAGAATCTGAGGGAGACGAGTTTCATACGTACCCAGCAACTACGGGGAAACCACCGGCAACTCGACCCAAGGACGAAATTTTTTTCGTGCCGGAAGAGGATAAAGAGGAAATGGATGTGACGGACCAAGTGTATCCTCCGGAACGACTTCTGACCGTCCTAAATGTTCCGGACGAAGAATGGCACCAAGAATTGCTCAAAGACCCACTGGCAAAGACCATGGTGGACTACTTCGAAAAGAAAGAGCAGCTCACAGACGAAAACCGGCGCACCTTCACCAGATCTCTCGCCAACTACGATTACGACCAGGGAATTCTGTACCGTTGTTACGTGGACAGTAACAACAAAAGACGTCAAGATGCCCATCGAACCCTTTACGTGCCGGAACGCTATCGGAAGGAAGTCCTAAAGTCAGCCCACGACGCACCCGAAGGCGGAGGACACATGGCCTACAAAAAGGTCATGTACCAGCTGAAAACCAGATACTTCTGGCCGACCATGGCAAAGGACGCAGGGGATTATATACGGTCCTGCACGGTCTGTAACCGTTTTGCACCTGTGAACCGGAACCCGAAGACCCCGATGAAGCTGTTTCCACCGGTTTCGACTCCATTTCAACGTGTTGCTATGGATGTCTGCCACTTCCCACCGAGCAGCCGAGGGAACAAATGCGTCTTGGTCATCGTGGATCACCTCACCAGATGGGCAGAAGCCTGGCCAATGCGGAATGAAAAGGCGGAGACTATTGCTCGCCACTACTTGGAAGGTTTCGTAGCCCGACATGGAGTACCACAGAAGGTTCTGACTGATCAAGGCCCCAACTTCATTTCCAACTTGATGAAGGCCATTTATAAGATCTGCGGATCACAGAAATTTCAGACTACGGCCTACCATCCACATTGCAATGGCGTAACGGAGCGTCTCAATAAGACCCTGCGGAAGTTCATCATGGCCTACGTCAACGAGAAGCACACCAACTGGGACGAAAAGTTACCGTAGGCATTGTTCACTTACCGAGTGTCCGTAATGCCTCGATCCAAGACACACCATTTTTCATGCTACACGGACGAGACCCAAACCTGCCCGATGACGTTGCGCTAATGGAGAAAAAGTTCCAAGAACCAACAGAGGGTATAGAGTGCTATAAGCACGAAACTGTCCAACGAGTCCGAAAAAGCTGGGAAATTGGGAAGAAAGCCCTGGAAGAAGCTTTGACCAAAATTAAGATCCAATACGACAAAAAGGTCAAGCCGGAGGAAATCAAGGTCGGAGATCTAGTCATGAAGGACGTCTCCAAACACCCAATCCAGCCTGGTCAAAGTCCGAAGCTGAGACAGAAGTACCAAGGATCCTACCGGGTAGTAGAGAAACTCAGCCCGCATAACGTGCGTATCCAGTCTCTCTACACGGACGAAATCTTCAACCCGATCCACGTGAACCGGCTAAAGAAACTGCGACCACCACCGACCTTTGAAGAAGAAATGGACCAACCAAACACGGAAGACGAAAAGGAAGACGAAGCCAGCACAGAACATCAGACGAATCAGCCCACCCGCAGTGGTGCGGACCCGAACTTGGAATCTTCGGACTCCGAGTAACTTCAGTCAGCCGAGGAAAAATAGGGGTTACCTTGTGAGGTATATGCGAGGCCATGAGGCATCGTTCAGAATACCGGACTCGGTTGAACCCCTATCTCAACATCATTGCTGTGTGTTTTGCTGTGCTTTGCTATGCTTTGGCTTGTATATATTGTATGTATATAGAATTGTGCCAATAAACAACTCATCTGCTTCCTGTGTGCTGGTCCAATGAAACCAAATTTTCCTGTGTGCAAAATCCCATGGAGACCACTATTCACAACTACAGCAAAATTCTCCTGTCCTAAAGTCCCACCTACCATCAATTAGATCTCCAGCCCACCTGCAGTTAGAATCACCATCTTCAGAACTAGATTTTTATCCGGTCACCGCAAACTTTCCCTTTTTCCTACGACTACGATTCTTCGAATTGGGGTGCAACACCAGCAACCTATTGGGGGTCCACGCAAACTTCTAATAAGGGGAGGAGCCCAATCATGTAAAATAAGGTGTTGCTTAGTTCATTAGATAGCCTGCCCGTTTATCGGTGGTCGTATGAAGTCTTAGCCAACTTTGCCTATTTGAGCAATTAACCTGCAAATTTTTCAAAATTTTTGGGATAGCTGCCTATACTTGACGAGTGATGTGAAAATGTTGTTGTACTGCAGATTGGTCGAGGACGTTCCATGGATGGAACATTAATTACTGATTAGTCCTCCAGTCTGCCCATTCGTCTTGCTGCTATTTGCTCACTGCTAATCACTTGGAACTTTTGCTCAATTTATTGCTCAAGTTGGACGAACGGAAGACGAGGCCAATGCGGACGAAACCGGCACCAGCCAGGGCCCTAAAGCCAAAGGAAGTTGAGGGCATCATCAACTTCCAAGCCCCGCCTACCGTGGATGCTCCTCCTTCACCGGAAATGAGCACAGTGGACCCCCTTTTGAACCGACCGTCAACGTCGAAGGCCTCCTTGACGCAGTCGGAGCCCAACCTCAGAAGCGCTGCGGTGATCGGAACGAACGCTGGTGGGATTGCGGCCGCGGCGCTGCCCACCTCGGCCAAGAGGCAGAGGATAGAGCAGCTGCCAAAGCTACACCACAGCGAGAAAACACAGACAACGGAGAAGACAGGATCCCAACACTCGTGGGAAATGGAAGAAGAAGTCGAAGTGTCATCAGGGAACGAATCCATGGACTCAGAGGCTACGGGCGACCGACTCGCTGCAGACATGGATGAGGAGGTGGCAGAGACGAACGGTGTCACGAGACACCAAAAATCTCCGCCTAATCCGAACCAGCCCAGCACCAGCAACCAGGAAGAGACCATGGAGCAGTTTCTGGAACGGTTGGTGGCCCAACCAACGCCACTACCGGGAACTAGCTCAGCCCCACAGGTCGAAGACGCAGGGGAGGAACCACAAGGCCGTCAACCCTGCCGCACCATAAAGCAGGTCCAAAACCTACAGGCAACTCTACCGGTGCGCTCAGGAAAAATCCACATCTTGGATGAGATCACGGATCTCATGGACGCCACTGACAGATCGCGAGCCAGAAAAAGGCCCCCAGAACCCCCAAAACCGATGTCGGGAGACTTCGAGCGGTGAAGACCGCTAGAGAGGACTACCGGCTCCTGTCGAAGGCCAAGCCGATCTACCCGACCTGTTCACGCAGGCCTAGTGCCCAGTACGCTGAGCGGGACTTTGCCAACCAGAAGGCCCGCGACAGAATGACACCGTTCTAGGCCGCCAGTTACTTCGAACAGTTCGCCGAAGACCCGGAAATTAGAGTCAACGAACTGGTGGCCAGGTGCATTAACAACTACAAACAGTACGCCAAGGCCTATGGAATCACGGTCATCTCCAGCCTGACGGAACTGGTGGGCCACCTAACAGATATCAACGAAATGATCGCCGGAGACAGTTATGTCCTTATGGACACCGAGGGCTGCCCCGGTAAAGCCTTTGACCTAGCCCAGGACCAAATAGTCTCGGTCCTACAACTGGCTGGCCCTGTCTCGCATACTGATCCGGTGCCCAAACACCGTTTCGTGATCTTGGTCGGAGTAATTCTGGCCACCCTGACGGACTACGGACCGTTTATGGAGTTCCTCTACCATCTCACGCACCCGAAAAACGGTGTGTATTTTCTGGGAATCGGGGTGCAGAACGACAACCTGCGATGGGCAAAGTTCATGGGCGACGGACACTTCTGCCTCAATTTCATTGAAATGTCCGAGCTCTGGCGTACCATTGGAGCGCTCATGGTCGTCGAAAATATCACGCCCGCGGACCCAGACTTGCCCACCCACCCCGCAGAGGACTGCCTGGGGTATTACAACCAGAATGTCGGGATGGACCTGATGTGCAAAGCTTGGGGAGTGCCAAGCCCCAAAGAAACTGCACTGGACACCAGACCCGACGAAAACCTAAAAGAAATCGTGAAGGGCAGAAGCAACATCCCACCGTCTAAGTGGGGACAGCAGCCCATCACCACCCTGGACATTTTCGCCTACGCTTGCCAGGACTTGCTGGCCCTGGAATATCTGTTCATCAAGATAGTCCAGTTTGTGCCGACCCGTGAAAAATTTGGGGAAGCTGTCACTATGACAAACCTGTGGGCAAGCATGAGCAGCCGAGCGTCAATCATTGACACGGCACTCAAGTCGTCAGGCAAGTCCTACGGACCAATGCAGGATTGCCGCATCTACACTCCTGTGAACCGTTTACCCATGGGTTCAATGAAAACGAAGCTGGACCATGCCCAACAGGCAGTGGAGAAGAAACACCGACAAGACCCACGACGGTGGGGTTGCAACTTCGTCCGGTCGCAGAAATTCAAGTACCGGGACGAAGTCACTGAAATCATCACGGACGGCCTGGAATTTCCAAGACCGAACCGACCAGTGGTCAACCGTGAAGACTTCGAACGGCGGTATGCAGAAAAGCTTCGCGAACCGACGGCCGAAGTGCGCAACTTCGTCAATCGAAACCCGGGGATTCGTAAGGCCAGAAAATTCCCAAGGGAGCGGGATGACTCGCCCTCAGAGGAATCAGACGGTGAATACGAAGAACCGGACCCGGAACACTACCAATACCGACCGGAAAAGGACGAAATCTACCAGAAGTACAAGCAAAAGCTGGAGCGAGGAGAACCAGTGCCGGCCTACGAAGATATGTGCAAGGAAGGCTCTGCACATGACGACAAAACCTTCATCGGCGACGACTACGGGGAGCTTTACCGCCGACTGCAAGACATGTACGAGGCGTACTGGACGCTTCTGCGACGATACAACTCGAACATGCCTCCAAAACGACCGATGGCATCGGGGCAGCCATTGCCACCGACACCGGCAAAGGTCACCAAAACTAAGGCTCCAAGACTCAGCTTGGCAAGCCTTGACCAAGCCCCTGACGACCAGACGGAGGTGGACTCACGAAAAGTGTCGTTGCCACCCAGAGCCATCAGCAGTGACGGGAGTTGGGAATGGAAGGCTAGGCCAGAAATCCCCTACACTGTCAAATCAGACAAGGGTCGAATGCAGGTTTACGCTGCTAATAGCCTGAAATTCCCCAAGCAGCAGGAAGCTCCACACCTGCCGAAATTCGACCTCTACATCGGCAGCAAACATCTGGGTACCTCTTACGGGTACATAATCACGGCCCCAATCACTTCCCGAGCGACGAAGCACGAGCAGAACGAAGCTCACGCCCAGTTCGTCGCCTGCCAAATGGTCGAAGGGAAGCACAAGCTCGTGGTGCGGCGCCAGTTCAAATTGGGACTGCCTGACACGCAGTATTATCGCTACGTGTATACACCCGCCCACGATCCGGATACTATCGTCTATGGGGTCAGCATTGTTATCCCGGACACGCCGCTGGCTGACCAGTCCACCCAAACTCTGGCACTCCAGCTATGCGTAGCCCCTGACGAAGGGAAAATCATGGAATTCCGGAAAATGGCGAAGGAGCTTCACTTGCAGCAGCGACGGGATTTAGCACTCAGAGCCGCTTGGAGGCTTCAGCAGTTGAACCAAGCGTGGCTGGAATTCGAAGGGGCCAAAGGACAGCAGACCTATGACACCTACCAGGAAACTCTGGCAAAGAAGAACCCGGAAGTCCAACTGGAACCGGAAGGCCTAGAAGTGGACGACGAAGACACCATCACCCTGCTGTCAGACTCGGAGCTCCAGCGAGTAGTTGAGTGGGAAGCCGCGAGACAGGCAGTCGGAACTTCGTTGGGTAGAGGCAGGAGCCACCCCCCGAACGAAGGGACGACAGCCGTCTCGGCCCAGACTGGACAAAAGGAGTTAGCAGGAAAGGGTAGAGCTACTGGCCAGAGCTCGGTCCCGACTACTGTTAAACCTATGCATCCACCTGCTCCTGGAGTGCCTATCACAAGACAAGAACAAGCGGCTGCCAGACGTAAACCAACCAAAATCGTGAAGGTGGACATCGCTAATGTCCGAGTGGCGGAGCCTCCAACGGATCTGTTACCCATTACCGAGGAGAGAAATTTCCGACGGGAGCAAGAACACGGTCTGCTTACAAAATTCATGGACCTATCGGAGTACTCGGAATGGGTACCGAACAGACCGGAAGTGCCGTTCAATGCCAACCCACTCATCAAGGCACCTCTGACGGATGAAAGTTATGTCCAATGGTTGAGAGTCGGGCTGAGTAGCAACGATGCTACCTTTCGCGACAAGACCTTGGTCACTTTCTTCCTCAGATACATCTTGGACCAGGGAAGCTACAACTGGTCTCTCGCCACGAAGGAAATCTTCACGGTCTACCACATGAATGCACAGGTGCATTCCCGATATCCGGAAATAACCGAAGCAGCGGGATGCCCAGTCATTTTTATGCAAAACCCAAACGTGCGAAGAAGGGCGAATGGAGATAGAATCTGCTCCACTACCTCAGCTGGGTATCGAACAATTGTCCGACGTGAAAATTGAGGAGCATGAACAATGGCCGCCACGGATGGACACGCCCACCATTCGACCGGAAAGCGCAGCGGCATCTGTTCAGCAAACGACGCCCTTCCGTATCGAGGTCCCACGCCTAGAACGCCCTGAGGCGAATGACCCGCGACTCCGAAGGGTCACCGGCCCTATCGTCAATACGGGACCCGCATACGTGCCCTACAGCGACATGCCCGCGGAGCAACAGCGTGAAGTGACTCACGCGATTGTCACTCGTTCTACTCACGCCGCTCACTCCGCCCGCCTTACTCGTTCGACTCGCGATCGAACACAAGCCGCCCAGTCGCTAGGTCGCAGCCAGCGAACTGTCACCTATTACGCAAAAAAACGCTAACTATGCTATTAACTGTGCCAAAGAGACAATGAAGATCAACATGTAAATAAAATTTGTTCATATTTGTATTGTCATTGCATAATGTATATTGTTCGGGTATTTTTGTTATTTTTGTCATTTCTGCAATCTCTTCATTTTTCATATTTCTTCTCTTTTTCAAAAAAAGGCATATAACCTAAAACACAAAAACATATTATACTTACAAAACCCAAAAATATTTTTTTCATTTTTTCATTTTGTCCATTGTTGGCTGTGTATGTAATGTTTGCCTGAACACTATGTCATTCATATCGCGCTCTTACTCGTAACACTGGTATTTTTGGTAGTGATGCCTTGTATGTGTGCTTTAATATGTGCTTTATTTTGGTATTGGTAACTTGTAATCATGTGTGATAATTTGCTTTGTTTTGCCCTGTGAGTGCTTTAATTGTCGTTGTCGTATTTGCGTGCTATAATTTGTGTTATTGAACTGGTGTATTTGTGATTTTTGGTAGTGCGTAAACTGTATGTATAACTTGTGCCTACGCCCATGCCACAATAGCCTATGGTGCAGTGCATCGATGGCGGCGCCAGTGGGAGCCAATGAGGCACCATTAGACGCATGCCAGACGTGTCACGCCCAAATGGAGGCCACCCAATGTTGGACCGGCGATCGTATCCTCAGTGCTCAACCGCAGCCTTCTACCTCTGCTGCCGCGCCCTACTTCCAATATCTACCTCGGCGCTATTGCTCAACCTTCGAACTGTAAACTATGCGTAATTGCTCAATTGTCGAACTGTCTATGGTGCGTGATATTGCTTAGTCGGTGAACTGTCGACCCCCTGCCTTTCATTGCGGCGCCTATGGCGACAACCCCATTCCCCGTAAGCACCTTGGAATGCCTGAGGATTACGAACTATGGACTGTGAACTGTATGGACTGTATGGATTGTGAAGGGTGTACAGACTGTATTTGAACTGTAATTGGTGCCAACTAACAGAGCCTTATTTTGCCGTATTACCATTCGAACTTTTGTGATTCGTGTAGTGATGTTAAAGTTGCCTTACGAGTTTCACTTTAAGTTTCAGTTTCAGTTTCAGCTCTAGATTAGTTTCAGTTTCAGCTGTAGTTTCAGCTCCGGCGAAATTTTAGTTTCAGTTTAAGTTTCAGTTTCAGCTCTAGATTAGTTTCAGTTTCAGCTGTAGTTTCAGCTCCGGCGAAGGTTTAGTTTCAGTTTAAGTTTCAGTTTCAGTTTCAGCTCCAGAAGCATTTAGTTTCAGTTTCAGTTTCAGTTTTGCTATATTTTGTTTTCGTCACACTTTTCTACGTAGCGTATACGGTCGTCGACGTTGCCTTGTGATACCCCAAGCTTACATTAATGAACTATGTAGTATGTACATAAGATAAGATACATGATAAGATAGCGCGAACTCTCGGACCTTACACAGTTACACTAACTGTAGAATGAATTAAGGAATGCACGACTTTTTATCTCACGTTCATACAGTTCAGTGTGACAGCGGCGATTAACTTATATGAATATCCCAGACTAATTTGTGTTTCAGCTGAAGTTTCAACTGTAAAATATTGATGTTAAGCGTCAAACGCTGAAAGGAAAGCTAAAAAACGGAAACTTGTATTCGTTTTGTTGTAGGTGGCGTTCACCCCACCAAAGAAATAAAACTTAAGTCTCAGCTCAGGCGTTTACAAAAAGCTTCAACTGCACCAATCTTCACATTGTTGCAGCGCACTTGGGTCAACTGCACTAATATTCACATTGTTGCAGTTCACTTGGGTCAAATTATAAATTTAAGCTTGAGATAAGTCGAGTGTACTGTGTAGTCCACCCGCGTTGATTTTAGTTCCCGCTCACAGCACTTGCGTTTAAACCGAAGGCAATGCTCGCTAGTTGCTGTGAAGACCATACGGGTAGTGTTTGTGACCGGCCGGAATTTTCGGCCCGGCCGGCCTGATGGTCGCCGGCCGGCTCCGTCCTACCGCCGGCCGGCCGGCCGGGAAAAGCAAGTGACAGTAAGTGTATAAATGAAGTAAGACCAATTAAGCAACTACCTAATTTCAAAGCAGAAAATCTAGTTCCAAGTCGTATACGTTCAAGCATGAATATATTCGCCGGCCGGCCGAAAATTCCGGCCGGTCACAAACACTAGCTGCGGCCGGCCGGCCGGCCAGTTTTCACGGGCGGGCCGGCCGGCCGGCGGCCGACCGGAGCCGGCCGGCGGCTTTCGCGGCCGGTCACAAACACTACATACGGGGGTTTCTTTGCGACTTATATTGTGTATGTATAACTTCATTTGATTGGTTCGAGGCTGAAGCTCCATCCCGTGGCCCGGTCGACCCGGTCGGCGCGGTCGGCCCGCTGCCACGCGGCCCCGGGCCGGTGATGGGCCGCGGGCCGCAGTGCAGCCTGGCCGGGCACGGGCCGGGCCGTCTGACTGAGCGTCGGCCCGGGGCCGGCCCGGCCCGGGCGGCCGGTCAGACCGCAGCTCGCCACCAGCTCCGGCCGATCTCTAATATAGACATAGAGTAAGACACTATTATATACTCTAGCTTAGTGTATAACAGAAAATCAATAATTTGTGCGCACGGGATGCTGAAACTGAAACTGCCTGAGGCTGAAACTGAAACTACAGTTTCAGTTTCAGCTTGTGTATACACGTACCCACACACACATTGAAAGCAGCATTGGCGGAAACTCAGTTGACCTGAAACTGAAACTGTTTCAGTTTCAGTTTCGGCTTCTGCGTAATTTCAGTTTCAGTTTAAGTTTCAGTTTCAGCTCCAGCGGCATTTCAGTTTCAGCTGCTGTTTCAGCTCTGGACAGATTTTAGTTTCAGTTTAAGTTTCAGTTTCAGTTTCAGCTTTAGAATAGTTTCAGTTTCAGCTGAGGTTTCAGCTGCAGGATGGATTTAGTTTCAGTTTCAGTTTAAGTTTCAGGAGCTGAAACTGAAACATGTACAAGCTGAAACTAGTTTCAGTTTCAGTTTCAGTTTCCGCTCACATCACTAGATTCGTGTACACTAATCAACGCCTTGTACATTCGCCAAACTTATCCAACTAACCTCATTGGAATCAGGAATCAACTAACCAACCTCAGCGATAACTCAGTGATTTGCCTAGTGACTTTGTGTGTGTATTTTGTATGTAGTAATATATTATGTTTTGGTATATTTTTGGGTATAAATTGTGTGGGCAAATTCATAAGTGAGGAGGGGAAGAACCCTCGGGGTAAAAAATTCAACCTAAATTCTCTCAAAATTCACCCAACTCCTACTCCCACCACCCCACCTGTGTCGGCTTACGGTTTTCTCGCTTCTTGCCTAATTGTGCAGGAGCACAATTAAGTGAGGAGGGGAAGATCTGTAAGGCTTCACCTGGGAGACCCTCCCTTACTCCCCCCATTCACATCTAACTTACCTTTTACCTATTCACATTTATGAACACACGCTCAACATAATTTAACATTATATACGTACATGACATTTCATTTGTGTATGTACGCTCAGTGTGGGTAGTGACATGTAGCTTGCCTGTAAAAGTAGTCAGTGTGTTGGTGCGTTTTTGCCCTGTGCGGCTGTTTATTATTACCCGTCTGTCCACTCGTTCTTTCAGCCTAAATGGCCTGTTTTGGTTTCTATTAAACGTGTTATTTTTAATAGTGTGTTCGAGTTCTTTCTTGGGCAGTTTTGGCCTAGAAGCCCTGCCGTTGTGTGTGTCTTCGTGTGCCCCAGGCAGTATCGGCCTAGTGAGGCCCTGCCACCCCCGCGTTCCGTATGCGCCGTGATCTGCCCCCTTGCTATTGCTCAATGCCCCGCTCAGGGAAGCCCATTCAGGCTTAGCGGGCAGTGCTATTACTGTGTGCTGCTATTACTACTGCGCCTTGCCCCGTAGACTAGGTAGGCCCCATTGCCCGTCGGTGTCCGGCAACCCCGGCCCGTACGGAAGACCCCACTCATCATACCTGGAAGCCATGCCGGCGGAGCGGTCGAGGTTACGGGCGAGGGATGACTCTCCCCTAGTTAGTCGGTACCCTCCGTTTCTGCTTGGGCCATTCGTAGGTGCGGCAACGAGTCGCCTTACTGTAAAATTAAACCTTTTTTAAAAATTACGGCAGGATTTACAGGCTTTTTCCTGTGAAGTATTGACGCTCCGGCGCCATAAAGTGATAATAATTTTTCACTCAGCACTCACTACTCAGTCAGCACACTAGTAAACGGGTTTGCTGGTTTTGATAAGTAGTTACAGTTCATCAGTAATCAGTAAGGTTTTGGAGCAACTCAGCAGTACATGTGTACAAAAAGAAGGACTTAGAAATCAGTTAATCTACAAATAATGTAATAATGTAATAATAATGTAATAATAATTTAATATTTTCTCTGGAATATTGACACTCAGGACTCACAATATAACCACTTCTTACTCAGCAGAAGAGCTTGTTTCTGTTACAAATTTGTTTGAAAAACATTTTGAGGCCCTTTTAACAAAAAGCTATTAAACCAATAAAGTTTGAGCTTTAGTTCATGTGAATAGGACTGTTCCCTTGTCCTCAAGGGTATGAATCAATCACCCCTAAGGACAGGGACAAAGACAACCCCTCTAAACCTTAGGGACATTTCTTAAGGACAGGGACAAATGCATAAGGACACAGGGACAAACACACCTAGTGACTGTGACAGAGACAAGGATGCCTAAGCTATTGAACTCAGCCTATGCTACCTATGAGAATGCAGCCTATTACAATAAGTTTTTTTTTGCAACGCAGATTCATAGGGCTTATAACTTATTAACATATGAACTTATTGCTTATGACTTTTGTGCAACAGGCCCCTGGAATTGAGACGGGACTTGCAAAGACGTACATATATATTTTGTTATGACTGGCGATATTATTCTAAAATTTCCATTGTCGTGGTTGTGCTGCACGCCGATGATAATCGTTAGCCCAGTAAAAGCCATTCGTATGACTTGACTCTTGCGCTGCGACCATTGACAAATGAATTCGACCTCTAAACAACGCTAACTCTAATCAGCTACCCATCAACTTTTCCCTAATACTTTTTGTTACAAATGTTATGCCGAATAATAAAATGTGAAATGATAAATATCAGCATTTGATTAGGTCAGACTTTTTAAAAATCAACCAACTACATTCTGTATTCATACTGTATTATAAAACTTACAAAAAATGGTAAGACAGAGATGTTACCACGAAACTTAAAATATTTTTATAACCTTTTTATATATTTAACTAATAAGGATTGTTAATTTTAAATTGTGCCACAGTATTTTTCATTCGTTCGATCATCAGCGTTTTCTTTTATAAATATTCGGCTTCAATTGCGCGTCGAGATTTTACTGGTTTTTTCCACTTCTTGTTTTTTTAGCTGGACCAGTTGCAACAAGTGTGTCAATAATAAAAACAAATGTATACGCCGCTTAAACACACCACACAAACAAACCTTGACAGCTAACTTTGCTGATAGCTGAAGTGTTGACGCTTGACGATTAAATACGCAGATAATGTATGTGCGTTGTCTCCTGGAGCTAGCTTACTTGTGTACATTTTTAAGTGATACTGGTAATTACCAGGCAAATCTGAAACTGAAACTATTGGAATTTATTAAACGCCTGTAGAATTTATTTTGTATTTGTGCATTTGCTACGAGCCGGTTTTCTTTTTACCATGGTTTTAAATGGAATAATTTTTTAGCTATTTTTTAGCAAGGATGCAAGCAAAAAGTTTAACGTGTTTTAAACATTTTCACATCACACATCATTTCAAAAAATCGAAAAGTCATTCCCCCTAATATTTTTCCTGGCTGCGCCACTGTAACGCGACATTACATACATTATGCTGTATGCAGCATTTACATGTGTCTGATGTGAGCATGTGAATGTGACGTTCCCAATTCCCATCTATTTTTCCAAGGGAAAAATTCTTGTCGGAAAAAGTTCGGATATATACGTCACCAGTTGACCAAATTCGGTTTAAAAATTGAAAAAATCTCCAATTTCCCGCGATTCCCGCAACATTTTTTCTGGGTACACTATATACTGTTTTTCAAAAGGTATATATATATTATTCATAGAAAACGGTATCACAGGAAAAAATATTAGTACAAAAAATGTACAAAAAAGTACAAAAAGTTACAAAAAAAGTACAAAAAATTTTGTCTTTTTTTGTACTATTTTTGTACTTTTTTTGTAATTTGGCCTGGCAAGTTTGTACTTTTTTTGTACTTTTTTTGTACATTTTTTGTACTTTTTTTGTACATTTTTTGTACTTTTTTTGTACTGTTTAGTGCAAGTTTGTACTTTTTTTGTACTATTTTTGTACTTTTTTTGTACTTTCTATTCAAATCTTTTGTACTATTTTTGTACTTTTTTTGTACTATTTTTGTACTTTTTTTGTACTTTTATTTTTTTGTTTCAAGGCTACATTTTCCTTAAAAAATGGATAGCAAATCACTTAAATAGGCCTTCAAAAAGCAGAAAAGAGGTCAAAATTTTCAGTCATTTTTGTACTTTTTTTGTACTATTTTTGTACTATTTTTGTACTATTTTTGTACTTTATTTGTACATATTTTGTCATTTTGTTTTTACAATGTGACATAATTCTGACACCTATTAACCACAAATAGATATGCCCTGTTCTGGCATATTTGTGGGGAATAGGTATATTTTTCGGTAAAAATTTCGGCGGTGGTCTCACAGCTATGCGCCGAATAGTACATATATATAAACTTAACTGAATACCGAGTTACTGCGCAATATATAACAGGGGCGTAGCCAGGGGGGGGGGGATGGGGGGAATCCCCCTTTGGTTTTCATGGTCAGGCCGGAAAAAATTTCCGATACGTCTCCAATTGACCAAATTTGATCCAAAAATTAAAAATTTTCTGGGGGTTTAGTGTGTCCTTGCTTAGTGTGTCCTTTTCTACAACTCGTAGGCTGCAGTATGAACTAAAAAAACCTTTTCTCCGACACACATGTGACTCACAATGTTTCTTCAAAAATCGACCCTTTTCGGCAGAAATGACTTCTGCCCAAATATGCATTTTTTCAGAATTTAAAAGCATTAAAAACAAATTTTTGGGCTTATTACTTTAGAAACGGTGGACAAACACCGCCCGCGTGTACAATTCTTGGATTTAAGTGGTACGCAGCTAAAGCCTAAATATTTCAAAAAATGCCAAATTTTGGTGAAACATCACCAAAACAGGTTTCGTAAGGGGTGTCGGGGTATGGCCCAAAATGACAAAACACGTCCTCACCCCCTCCTCCGCTTGCAACGGCCAAATCAGAGGCTCACGAAGCTAAACCGGCAGGAAAAGTTGCTCCGCCCCACAGGAAAACTTTTCCCAGAAAAAACCCAGAAAAATCCCAGAAAAAACCCAGAAACCAAAATGGTTTCCGGGTTTTTTCTGGGTTTTTTCCGGGTTTTTTCTAATTTAGAAAAAAACCCAGAAAAATAATTTTCTGGGTTTTTTCTTGGGTTTTTCTGGAATTTTTCCGGGTTTTTTCTCGGTTTTTTCCGGGTATTTTCTGGATTTTTTCTGGGTTTTTTCTGATTATCGAGATCAGTTTCTGGGTATTTTCTGGGTTTTTTCTGGGTTTTTTCTGGGTATTTTCTGGATTTTTTCTGGGTTTTTTCTAGGTTTTTTTCTGGGTTTTTTCTGGGTTTTTTCTGGGTATTTTCTGGGTTTTTTCTGGGTATTTTCTGGGTTTTTTCTAGGTTTTTTCTGGGTTTTTTCTGGGTTTTTTCTAGGTTTTTTCTGGGTTTTTTCTGGGTATTTTCTGGGTATTTTCTGGGTATTTTCTGGGTTATTTCTAGGTTTCTTCTGGGTTTTTCTGGGGTTTTTTTGGGTTTTTTCTAGAGTTTTTCTAAATATTTTCCGGATGTTTTTCTCGGTTTTTTTACCATTTGTTCATATTTTTGTTTGGTTCATAAATAAGTTTTGCTGAATATTTTGTATATATATATATATATATATATATATATATATATATATATATATATATATATATATATATATATATATATATATATCAAAATCAAAATCAAAATATATATATAGTTTATTCAAACTGCAATACATGAGTCACTCATAAAGTCAAAAAATACAAAACAGTTTGAAAAGGTGATCAAAGAGCCGGGAACGGACTGCTAACAAATCACCTGTGCAAGTGTGCAACATTACAAGAATACAAGTTACAGTTACAATTACGAGAACTAAATTGCAACAATACATACAGTGAACAAATATGAACAAAATTTTTAAAAGCAATCGCAAATATATGCTGGGTACACCAGTCACCACTGTGATTGGCCGCGTAAACCGCCGGCCGGCCGGCGGACGGTCGGCCCGGGTAGAAGTCAGGCCGGCTAGACCAAACAAATTCATCCAAATCCAAAGTGCCATTTCGATTTAACTTAACCTGCTGGACTGTTATGACAGCCTACTTTGGTCGAATGTAGCCGGCCGGCCGGTGTTTTTGACCGGCCGGCCGGCTTTTTCCAATGGCTTTCCCGGCTTTTTACGACAGTGGCCATTTTCTAGGCGACAGTCTACACAGAGTAGACTAGTGGCATAGAGAGAATGTTGACTTGTGGTGACTAAAGCCCGGTTCATACTTGTCCTTAAGGACGTAAGGACAGGGACAAGGACCAATTTCGATCAGCTACAGTGACGAATTTACCAAAGCATTTGGGCTAATTTTTTGCATAGGATCTGGATGTGACCCAGACTTGCCTCAAGGGAAACATCAACTCAATTGGCAAGGTAGTTTTCTTGGAATCGCTTAAGGACAAAACGTTAGGGACACAGACAAGGACGAGTATGAACCGGGCTTAACGAGGGCGTACTCAACGGGGGTGTCCCCCCCCCCGAAATTTTCCCCCCTGGTTTTGTAAACAATTGTCCCCCCTTTGGTTTTTATGGTCCGGCCGGAGAAAATTTTCCGATACGTCTTCCTAAAAATCAAAAGTGTGGCCTAAAAATCAAAACTTTCCCCCAATTTTTTTTGGCGGCTGCGGCCCCCAGAGACCAGACCCCTGCGACTCTGTGGCTTACTCTTTCTAGTTGTTATCTTACATCAAAGACATCAAAGCCTATGCATGTATATACAAGTACATTATGCTGCATTTGCATGTCTACACGAGTATATTATGCTACTTTTACTTGTGTAATACACTGTTGATGCGACTTTCCCATTTTTTCTTTTAAATTTTGACGAAAAAAATTTCTGATATGTCTCCAGTTGACCAAATTCGGTCTAAAAATTGAAAAAATCGCCAATTTTTTTCTGGGGGCTTGCGCCCCCAGACCCCCGCCAAAACGTATATACGTGTGTAAGGTACCTTGGTGAGACCCACCCACCCCTGCGTCAACTCATTTTTGATCCCTCCTCCGAAAAATGACGCTATTTTTTCCCTTTTTTGACCAAAAAACTCTGATTTTGACAATTTTTGGCGAAAATTTGGGTGAAAATCGCTTAAATTTCACCAAAAAATGCTGATTTTTTTCAAATTTTGGCCAAAAATTTACTCCCGACGGGACCTTCCTTTTCCCCTGGCGGGACCCTCCCTCCCTCCCCCGGGACCGAATTTTGGGGGTCTTTCCCCCCAATACCACCCCCAACTACATGTATGGTCAAAATGACACTTTTTGGAGAACGTTTTGCAAAAACAAAATATAGGGTATTTTTGGTCGATCAAGGGGGGAAGGGTCCCCAAAATTTTGACCCCGTTATATACATGTTTGCGCAACAGTGAGTTTGTTTTAACTAAATAACCAAAATTACATTTTGTGATGTGAACTACTGCGCCAAAAGGTGTAAAAATCTAAGTATACTGGGGGCTGCTGCCTCCAGACCCCTGAAAATACCCAGACCCCGTTTTGCGACAGTATTTTTATGTAGCAAAACAAATTGGCCGGGTGCGAGTGCAATCCACATTTCACTATATTGCGCGTTTTTGCTCTCATACATGCATATTTCTATGTCCTGGTTGCCGCAAGTCCACAACCACGTTGGTAATAAAGAGATATGTAAAAGGCTCAGTAAAATTTTGAAATTGCGCAATGCTGACCTTGTGCTTGTGCAATTTTTTACCCTTATTTCAGGCTTATTTGGCTAAAATTTGGTATTAAAAGTTTGCACACTACAAAAGTAAAATGCACAGTCAAAAAGTATTTTGCACAGATTTTGCACACTTTCGAAAACGAAAAAAAACCCCTGATATATATATATATATATATATATATATATATATATATATGTATATATATATATATATATATATATACATGTATATATACATGTATATATATACATGTACATATACACATATACACAAGTTAGAAAACTGCCCTTCGCAGCCCATTATAAAATTTTGAATTTTCAGATTTGAAAACAAAACACCTTAATTTCGCCTGAAAACGTTGAAATTAGGGATGGACCGAAAATTCGGTATTCGGTATTCGGTTTTCGGCCGAAAAACGGGTATTCGGTATTCGGTACCGAAAAGTAAATTTTCGGCCGAATACCGAATAATTAGAAAATCAAGGAAATTCCAAATCAATGAACTTTAGAAGTAGAACTACTTCTATTAATCCTGCAATCAGCGCTACACTTCGAACTGAAATGTACCCAAAAAACATGAAAGCTGTATATTAGCTAATGCATGCAGATATTTGTGTTAATTTTTCATGGATGCTTAAAAGTTTTTATTGCTCTCAAGACTAGATTCTGACACGCCGTACTGTGCGGCGTCTTATCGCTCCTTGAGACTTTGTTAACGTTTCTCATGGACTTAGCTGAAAGTTTACAAGCAGTTCAAAACCTCCCACTTCACACCTATAACAACCCTGGACCCTTGACTGCCGGGGTGAAAAAGGACAAACCCTCTGTACACAGATGTACATGGGGGTCTGGGGAGGGGCAGCTTCCCCCTAGATTAGAGAGTCCGGGACAAGACCCCCTGACATTTGACTCAGCGGGACAGGCTCTCCTTGGTGCTGAAAAAAAAGGTGTCCGAACCGAAAACTCTAAAGCCGCCCCAGATCGCTGTAAAATGCTTAAGCAAAAAGCGAAAAAAACAGCTCAAGTATCCAACTTTTGCAAAAATTCCCATTTTCAAAGCAAAAAATTCTTGCGTTTTGTCAGTTCAAGCCCCCGAAACGTCGGGACAAGCCCCCAGACGAGACCTCGTGTACATGTATACCTACATACGTGTATGTATATATATACATACGTATATATATACATACATACGTGTATGTATATACCTACATGTATGTACACATACCTCATCCAAATGCGGTCAGATGTCGCTGAAAGTTGTGTGGTTTTTTTTAGGGTTAGACCGAGCCGGGAATCTCGGTGCCGAGCCCAGCCGAGCCGAGCCGGCCGGCTCGGCATGCCGAGCCGAGCCGAGCCGAGCCGGCCGGCTCGGCATGCCGGGCCGAGCCGAGCCGAGCCGGCCGGCTATGTGTAATTTTGTGTTTTATCAAAATTTAATCATGCGCTCCGGGAATCAATGTTTTGGGGCACAACTTTTTTTTAAGTGACAAATTTTGACTTTCGTCAAGAAGCAAGGAAGGATTAGAGCTTTTATTTGATACTCATGCAGTTGGAGGGGATGGGGGAAGCTCCTTCCTAAATTCAGAGACAGCCGAGGAATTCAGGCAGCCAGTGGTGAAAACGCGAAGAGAATTAATGCACAGATAGCAGGGGATAGCAGGGGGATAGCGGGAGCCCCCAGGAAAAAATTGGAGATTTTTGAAATTTTTAGGCAGAATTTAGTCAACTGTAGACGTATCAGAAATATTTTCCGACAAGAAAAGTAGCAAAAGATGGGAACATCATAGACAGTATATTACACAAATAAGTTCAGCAGAATGTACTCTTGCAGACATGCATTGGCTTAGATAAAAGATAATATCAACGGATAGTAAGCCACAAAATTGCAGGGGTCTGGGGGCGGCAGCCCCCAGAAGAAAATGAGAATTTTTTGAATTTCAGGCCAAATTTGGTCAATTGGAGACCTATCAGAAATTTTTGCGGCCGAGTGATGAAAACCATAGGGGGGACCCTTGTAGACAATTTCTTGAGGTTCGACCAAAAGAGGGGTCGCGACCCCCCCCTCTCGACTACGCGCTTGGCAGTGCAGGACCTACCACGGGAGGGGGGTACTCTAAATGTTTGCTAAAGGATGAAACTTGAAGCATACATGTATGAGGGGGGGGATGGGGGGGGACCCCCCCCAAAAAATCGAGGAGCCGGGGGGAGGGTCCCCAAAATTTGGGTAATTTTTAGAAAAAGTTGCACTTTTTTGCCAAATTTTTGTAAAATTTTGCAAAATTTAGGGTATTTTTGGTCGACCTGGGGGGGAGGGTCCCCAAAATTTGGCCGGAGAGGCCCCCCCAAAATTTTGACCCCGTTACATGTATGCTTGAAAGTACAGGAAAACCAGTAAATCTGAATTTTCTGTAGAATTAGCCAGTGACATTTTTTCAGATAAAATTCAGAGTCTCTGAATTCTGGGGGAAATTATCTGAACTTTGCCTGAATAATTATTATTATTAGGCAAACAAATTGCGCCTAATACACACACATATTCTCACATGAAGTAATTCCAATAAATAATGGTAGGGCGGCCGCCCTCCCCCCGGCATATACCGGTATGACAGAGCGGTTTAACGAAAAAACACAAAAACCGTATATATATTATATACAGCTCTAGCTTGTTGGATTCTGGGAAGAGTTTTTAACTTTCAAAAGTTAGTTCTTACCACTGTCTCAGCTCTCGGCCTGGCTCGGCAAAATTGCCGAGCCAAAGGCGATTTGCCGAGCCGAGCCGAGCCGGCCGGCTCGGCAGCCGAGCCGAGCCGAGCCGAGCCAGCGGTCTATCCCTAGTTTTTTTCTGGTGCTTATTGTGCATTGTACTGTAGTATATATTATTCTTCGATTCTATAGTATCGACTTATTCTTTGATACATTTTACATGAATAATTAAAATCAAACGTTTGCAAAATGTTCATATAGCATATATTTATTTATGCGTAGTATTTTAATATTCTGCATCTTCAAAACCTGAGAAAACATTAGCTAACTTATGCTTGACAACTATTCGGTATTCGGTATTCGGTTTTCGGCCGAAAACGAAAAACCGAATATTCGGTATTCGGTATTCGGTGAAATTTTTTTCGGTCCCATCCCTAGTTGAAATCAACTAAAACGTTGGGATTACGTTTCAAATGCATTCAAAATCTGCAGTTTATGGCGACTTTTTACGCCATCGACCCTTCGTGGAGGATATAGTGGTGCGGGAAAAAAACCCTACGCGTTTTGCGGGGAAAAAACCCTAGTGCTTCCTGGCCGAACCTTACGACATAGGACCTTTTTGAGTATGCAGGTGGAAAGCACGTCCCAAATTGACTTACCACACCAATTTCTGTGCAGTTTTGAGGCCTGTAGCATTTTTTATAAAATTTCAAAATTTTGCATGTTGAAAAATTCCAAAGTGACAAAATTTTCCAAATTTTTGACTTGTCATAATTTTTCACAAAAACACTTTTGGCCAACTCCGTTTGCATTTTTCCAGACAGTTACCTTTCCTCTATACTTCTGAAGCTCAAAAACGTTGTGGTTGATCTGTGACTGTTCAAAGTTTGTGCGGGAAAAAACCCATATATATATATATATATATATATATATATATATATATCCTGAAAAAACTATAAAAAAACCTAGAAATAAACCCAGAAAATACCCAAAAAAACCCAGAAAATACCCAGAAAATACCCAAAAAAAACCTAGAAAAAACCCAGAAAATACCCGGAAAAAACCCAGAAAATACCCAGAAAATACCCAGAAAATTCCCAGAAAAAACCTAGAAAGTGAGACTGGAAGGCTGAAAAAACCCAGAAAAAACCCGGAAAATACCCAGAAAATACCCAGAAAAATCCCAGAAAAAACCCAGAAAAAACCCAGAAAAAACCTAGAAAAAACCCAGAAAATATATACCCAGAAAAAACCCAGAAAATACCCAGAAAATACCCAGAAAAAACCCAGAAAATACCCAGAAAAAATCCAGAAAATACCCAGAAAAATCCCAGAAAAATCCCAGAAAACCTAGAATATACCCAGAAAAATCCCAGAAAAAACCCAGAAAAATCCCAGAAAAAAGCCAGAAAAAATCCAGAAAATACCCAGAAATAACCCAGAAAAAACCCAGAAAAAGTCCAGAAAACCTAGAATATACCCAGAAAAAACCCAGAAAAAACCCAGAAAATACCCAGAAAAAAGCCAGAAAAAAGCCAGAAAAATCCCAGAAAACCCCAGAAAATACCCAGGCAACATCCAGAAAAAACCCAGAAAATTCCCAGAAAAAACCCAGAAAGTGAGACTGGAAGGTAGAAAAAACCCAGAAAAATCCCGGAAAAAACCCAGAAAATTCCCAGAAATCAATAGAAAAACCCCAGAAAAAACCCAGAAATTCGACAAATGGAGTTAGAAAAAACCCAGAAAAAAGCAAGAAAAAACCCAGAAAAAACCCAGAAAATTTTTTCTGGGTTTTTTCTGGGTTTTTTCTGGAAAAAGTTTTCCTGTGCCCCCCCCCCAGAATTTGCTAGCTCCCACGTATGTTTAGATGCGTTAATGACATAGCGATGAACAATGATTCATTAATGCATGGTTTGCCACCATACATGTACACGGGGTCTCGGTCTGGGGGGGGCTTGTCCCGGAATTTTCGAAATTTTAGGGGGGGGGGCTTGTCCCGACGTTTCGGGGGCTTGAGCGGACAAAAACGCAAAAATATTTCGAATTTTTGCCTAAAAAGGGGAAATTTTCGGCAAAATTTGACTATTTTCAGCAATTTTTTTTGCTTTTTGCTTATTTTTGAAGCATTTTACGGCGATCTGAGGCAATTTTGGAAAGTTCTGGCCCCTTTCTTTCAGCATCAAGGAGGGGGGCTTGTCCCGGTGGGTCAAATCTGAGGGGGGCTTTTCCCGAAATTTCACATCTGGGGGGGCTTGCGCTTGCAAAAAATAGTACAAAAAAAGTACAAAAATAGTACAAAAAAAGTACAAAAAAAGTACAAAAATAGTGCAAAAAAAGTACAAAAACTGTTGATTAAAATAAGGCAAAAACTCATTATAAATTGGAGCATTATTCATCAACAAGTATCGGAAACATATTAAAATGTATCAAACAAAGCATTTTTAAAAATAGTACAAAAAAAGTACAAAAATAGTACAAAAATAGTACAAAAAAAGTACAAAAAAAGTACAAAAAATAGTACAAAAAAAGTACAAAAGGAGCCAAAATTGCAAAAAACAATAAGTTAGTCTTATCAAACAACAGAAGTATCAGAGCGAAAAAAAGTACACAACGGTGATCCAAAATGGCTGAAAAATATATTATAGTAGCGAAACTTCAAAAAAACTAATTTTCAAAAAGTACAAAAAAAGTACATAAAAAGTACATAAAAAGTACAAAAATAGTACAAAAAACGTACAAACCCACTTTTGTACTTTTTTTGTACTTTTTTTGTACTCACTTTTTTTCCTGTGTATGGCCGGCGGCCGAGCACAAGTCGTCACGCATATCAAAGTCTGGGACCGCTAGTGGTGCTGACTGCTGAGCTTCTTGTTTTTTGGGATAACCCTTTGATGCGCACTGTGAAGTGAACCTCAGGTACCCCACCGGGTGGATGCCCAATCTGGGGCTGTAAGGCTTGGCTAGCTTATTCTAGTCAACTGATCTTCTAATTGTTTTTTCAGAAATTGCAGATCTTTGCCTTTGGTGGCCCAATTTTAGTCCTGCTGCCACACAGCAAAACCTATGCTTGATTAAGCAGTGTGAAAATTTAAGTGTTTTTCATCGCAAAAGTTGTATTTTCTTTATAGCCTTATTATGATGTTTGATCGCAACTCTGGCAGTCGACTTTTTGTGCATCAGATACAGCGGATATTGTACTTTATTTTTAGCAGTCAACTATGATAGGCGCTCGGTTGCTGTGTTAATACTCTAGGGTGAGGTACATATGCCTTAGCGATGGCGCAAAATTTGCACAAAGTTTCAAGTTTGAGCGCTTATAACGCAAAAACGGGGCGTCTTAGACCCTTAATTGACTCAATATGTTTTGTTCACCATTAAATTCTCTATCGAATGGTGGTTTTGCGAGCTCTCTACGACGTACGTAGTTCGAGCAATGACCAAAAAACAGGAAGGTGTCAAAGTTTGACTGCCTACAGGGAGAACCTCTGGTCGTCAAAGGGTTAATCAGTGAACCGTGAATCTTTAATTTGGCAGCAATTTCGGTATAGTTCAAGTTCTTTAGTAAATTCTGCTTCAAATTGCTCATTTTTGAGCTTTTCGACTCAAAATTTTACTTATCAGTTTTTCCTATAGCAGTTGGGGGGGGGTATAGTGGACCTATTTTTTTGAATAGTGCACCTTGGGGGAAGCATTTTTGGGTTAAGGTGGTAGTTACGTTTTCGACAGTTTTTATAACTTGCTATAATTTTTGATTGACTCAATGAATTTACTAGCTGTCTTTTGCAGTTTAAAGAACTTGACTAAAACTACACTGATTACGCTAGTTAGCTTAAATCTGTAACAAGCTTGTCAGCAGACACTGTTAAAGTAGTAGAATTTCGTGAATTTTTGCATTTTTCATATTTTGCTTGTAAAATTGACAGTTTAATCCCAACCAATTCTATTCTTTGCACCAACATAGACAATAACATGGTGAATTTTAATGCTACGTTGGTGCATTTATATGATGCAAAAAATTAAATTAATAAGTTACGGACCTTCAAATTTGAATTTTTTCGAATTTTTGAAAATATACAAATTTTTGAATCTAATTATTTCACGCAATACGCTGAATTAAAACAAATAAAAAAATTGACACGTCAGAAATTGTCTAAAAAACATGTAAAATAACGCATAAACTATGAACAGATTGCAATATCGAGACTGGAGATTTAGTCCACGGAAGTACATTTTTACAAAATTCTGCAATTGAATTTGATGTAAAGCAAAATTTAAGCTATAAAATTTTTTGAAATTATCGCATAAGATAGACCCATATATGTGCCAATTTATCCTAAATTTTGAATAAAATCCTTTTGGTAGTTGTCAAGTTTTGCGGACTTTTGTGTAATGTATATACTATATATAGGTCAAAAAGTAATGTCGCATAAATGTGACGTAATCTCAAAAAGCGAAAGGCGGAAGGATAAGTTTTGGCATCTAAATTGAAGGTTTTTGACATGCCCGTGTGTCATTTTTTCTTTTTTCAATAAACGGCCGTTTTGACTAGCTACTACTTTGGCTTAGCTAAACATAAAATTTTCAAAAAATTGTCGTAACTGGCTGAAAAATATTTTCTGCGAAAATTAAAATTGATTTTTTTCAAGCTATTTTAGCAAGCATTTATCTCAAAATAGTTTATAGTTTTCTAAATTAATATGCATAGTATATATTATTATTGATTGAAAATTAAAGTTTTACTCCTGAAAAACTGTCGAAAACGTTACTACCACCTTAAATGCAGTTGGGGGGGATAGTGGACCAATTTTGTTGAGTAGAGCACCTTGGGGAAAGCATTTTTGCTTCAAAAACCCCTATTTCATTTTTTGGATTTTATGAGATATGACCCCCCGAAATCTGAACCCTCAGTGAGGGACGTTTTCGTAATTTTTTTCGGAACGGGTTTTACACTCTAAACGTGTTTAATTGGAGTCGGAATAATGTTTACAATTTTTTGGAATCAAAACAAGGGCACTATGACCCCGTTCCTGCCGAAAATTTGGACAAATTCACCAGAAACGTCCAATTTTTGACCCAATTCAAACTGGGCCTCAATTTAGGCTTGGGCGTATATAGGCTTAGAATGGGGCTTAGGCTTAGACTTAGTATCAGGCTTAGGCTTAGGCTCAGGCTTAGGTACTAAAAAATAGAAATTTTCAGAAAAAGTCCTGCCAGCTTAGCCTAGAGAATCCTGCCAGGTAAACCTAGACGATGTCTTAGAACATCAAGATGCACTCAAAAATATCCAAAAATTAGGTTATACCCATTTTTGGCTTCAAACTTTAGCCTACGTTCACTTCCAAAAACACTGAAAATGCAATTTTCAATTGGTCATAGCTCAGAAAATCCAAATTTGTGGATAGAGGTTCCATTACAAAAAATGCTTCCCTTGAGGGGCTCTATTCCGAAAAATAGGTCCACTATCCCCCCCAACTACAATTGATCCAAAGTTTGGGGGGAACGCTCTTCGGCCAAATTTTGGGGAACCTCCCCCTAATCGACCAAAAATACCCTTAAATACCCTAAATTTTGTAAACATTTTGCAGAAAAGCGCCATTTGTTCTAAATTTTACCCAGATTTATTTTGGAGACCCTCCCTCGGCTCTTCGATTTTTTTTGGGGGTCCCCACCCTCATACATGTATGCGATTGGTGGATTTTCCCACCCAAGCTGTTCAAATCTAGAACCCTTATCGTCATATCCTGGAGTTTATATACCTTGTCCTTTTGCTCAGTTGCTGTATTGTGTCCCTAAGTTATGCTTTTCTGCTGTTGTTTTTTATTTCTGCATTCTATATTTTTTATTTTTTTGTGTATATTTTGCGCGGAGGTCGGATATATCCGTTGATCCACAACCATTTGACATCCGTAAGATGTTTATGTAGATCAGCCGGTTAAACTGAGGGTTAAGGCCTGGAAAAATCATTTTCAGCTACAACTACAACAGTATATGCAACGTGCGAATCGGACACGTAACAGCACCAAAATTTTGGGTACCCCTCGTCCCCTCCCCCCTTGGTGGGAGCCTCCTTCCCCTGCATCAACTCATTTTTGACCCCCCCTCCGAAAAATGACGCAGTTTTTTACCTTCTTTGACCAAAAAAACGTTGAGTTTGACAATTTTTGGCATATTGGTAAAATTTGCTTAAATTTCACAGAAAAATGCCCATTTTCCAAACTTTGGCCAAAATTTTGCACCCGCCGGTACCCTCCCCCCTCTTTCCCCCTGGCGGGACCCCCCTCCCTCCGGGACCAAATTTTGGAGGGTCGTTCCCCCGCCATCACGCCCTCAACTACATGTATGGCTTGAATTATGCTGGGGAAACTCCGCTAAATTTTATTATACTTTGCAAAAAGAAAACGGAGGAATTTAATTTTGTTTGGATCAAGAAGGTTGAAATGTAATGTGTGATTGAAAACAATAGAAAAATGAAAGAACTGAAATTTTAAACTACTACTACTAAACATTTATTGTCGAAAATGCATGAGCTATAGCTCGTTTGCTCGTAAACTATGTAAGTTTTTAAAAAGCTGAAAAACTACCAAAAATGATATTTAAATTTTGTAATATCAAAATGCTGTCAAAATTTTATAATGTCTTTTTACATGTAAACTTTTGAACGCTCAGTTAACTTTATTTTTTAAGACATGGAGAGGTCGGCAAGCTCTGGAGATGTAAAGAGGAAGTTTAATTTTGAAGTAGACCCGGTGACACCAGATGATACGCAGTCGGCAAAGGTAACCTGCAGTAATTTGTAAATGTATATATATTTGGGGTTAGGTTCGGTTCACACAGAATTACTTTTTACTTTATACTGTTTTACTTTTTACTTTTGACTTTATACTTTTTACTTTTGCAAAAGTGTTCACACAGGCTTACTTTTTACTTAAGGAAGATCGCATTCAATTGCCTGGTTTTGGCGCACTTGTATGTCAAAAAGCAAATCTAACCAATTAAAATGAAGCTCAATAGGCGGAGCTTCTGTTAAAGCATCCTGATTGGCTAGATTGCAAAAGTAAAAAGTAAAAAGTGCGTTCTGTATGAACCGAAATTTTTACTTTTGGCCCAAAAGTAAAAAGTAAAAAGTAAAAAGTACGTCTGTGTGAACCGGGCCTTAAATGCAGTTTGGGGGGAATAGTGGACTTGTTTTTATGAGTAGAACACCTTAGGGAAAACTTCAAGATTCCCTATTTGATTGTTTTTGAACTTTTCGAAATACACGACCCCCTCGAATTGTGAGCCCTTGATGAGGAACATTTTTGCTTCTGAAACCCGTAGTGTTTTCGTTCCAAAGGGACTAAACTAGATTGAAAATATTCTATATATACAATTTAGAGCCACATCGAACACACTTTAGCCCCATTCTCTCTGAAAAATTGGCTGAAAAAGAATCGTTTAATTTTTGACCATATTCAAACTTGTCCTTATTTTAGATTTGGACTTGGGCTTTTGAACCAGAAAATCGGAAGTTTCAGGAAAAAAGCCTAGACGATGCCTTAAAACATTACACACTCAAAACTAACCAAAAACAAAGATTTTAGCCATTTCTGGCGTCAGTATTTGGCCTCCGTTCACTTCCAAAAACACGGAAAATTCTATTTTCAAGGGGTCATACATAATACCTCAGAAAATTGAAGTTTGTGCATAGGGATTCCATTACAAAAATGCTTCCTCAAGCTGCTCTACTCCAAAACATACAGGTATTGGTATACTCTTCCTATGCCCAACCGCACTTAATATGTATATATGTACTGTAAATAAATTAAGAGGCAGGTAATTTCCTGAAAGGGGTCAAGTTTTCTGAAAGATATACAAGATTTTTTAAAAGGAAATAAGGTTTCTTGTAAAGGGACAATAAAGAGCTATATAAGATATTTAGGAAAGAAAAATTAGTGCAAAATGTTAGAAAATGTTTTTTAGATCAATATCTCTGGATCAGAGGCCATTGGGGAGGACATTGCTCAAAAATCAGCTTCCATGCCGTTGGCGGACGTGATTGTGCCCAAAACGCCGCAGGAGACGAAGCATGTGCTGTTTCAAGTGAATGGGGTAGACTCGGTGCCAAGGCAGAACAGCGAGGCAGACCACGAGCTGACCCAGGGCTCTGGAAATGCCACCCACAATGCTAAGAGCTACAGGTATATATACGACTATTGTTCAGTAGTGACGTTTGTTTGATAGTAGTGATGTTTGTTTGACGACAGGACCTTTTTTGGCGCAAACCCTGCAGACAGGTTGGCTAATCGAATCTCGCAGAAGATATAAGATTCGCGGAACCGAATAGTAGAAAATATTCATCTGAAAGTTTTAAATGTGCTTGCGGCATCCGCTTCGTCCAAAACGTGTTTATATTGATTGAGTCGAGCATGTTAATAAAACTATCGTATATATTTAAGTCAGCATCAACCAAACTTCTTGATTCCAGTTTAACGCCTATTCTAGGGTAATGGTTGGGCGGGGCGCTATCGCGTCAATCCTAATTGTACTTTTTAATTTTGATTGTCAGACATTTTGAGACAGTGGACAAACTGCCAAATATAGATCACTATCGGAATTTGATGTCGGTCACCGGCGCAATTAATGCTCGACCAACACTTGAAGAATTGCACGAACAAGACGGGGCTGACTTGAATAAGCTAGAGGAAAATGTGAGTGAGAATAGTTCAAGTTATTTTTTGGAATGGACCGTATCTAAATTTCATGTAATTTATGAACCGTTGTAGACAACACTTTCACTCTTCGTAATTTCGTATTCCTTGATTTGTTACCTTTTTCAGCTTTGAAACTTAGCAAAATCAGAGGAATCAGCCTTGAAAATAGCATCTCCGACAAGGGGAGCCCTTATGTAATCGTTTATGACAGCTTTGTGTTTCACCTTGTGACCGATCACCGAGACTGAAACAGTAGCAACATTTTACTTCAGAATATTGGGGGAGGCCATAGGTGATGATAACCACTTCGTATTGACTGCAAACTGTGATAAGTTATATATACTTTTGTAATCGTGCAAATCGTGATCGTCAGATCTGTGAAGTTTTTATTTGTTTTAGTTACAGTCTCCTGAAATTAGCAGCTCTCCGGCAGAGAAAAAACCGGTGGTAAAGCCGACACCTGTGGTTTCCAAAGGACCCAAATTTGGCTGGATTAAAGGAGTTCTGGTGAGTATATGAGTATATTTTTGTGTAGTTTTGGAAAGCTCGTGTAGTCGTGTATGTGCTGTATTTTGTGCGGAAAAATTTTATTTAAAATTTGATAATTTAAGTCCTATGAAGAAAAGCTGTAAATTTTAAATAGTTGATCCTGTGGAGATCTAATGCCATTTAAATATGTTCCACACTTAATGTTATACTAGTACTAGTACTACCATACATGTATGAGCGGGGGATTGGGGGGTGACTCCCCCAAAATCGAGGGGCTGGGGGGAGGGTCCCTAAAATTCGGGCAAAATTTAGTAAAAATTACACTTTTTTGGGAACATTTTACAAAATTTCGCAAAATTTAGGGTATTTTTGGTCGATCAGGGGGGAGGGTCCCCAAAATTTGGCCGGAGAGGCCCCCCCAAAATTTGGACCCCGTTACATGTATGAGTACTACATTGGTTAGAATTTAATGTTTAATGTTAAATAATGTTTGAATTAAAGTAACAAACAAGATGTACTCGATTTTTTAGATGCGGTGTCTGCTAAATATTTTGGGTGTGATGCTTTATTTGAGGCTGTCGTGGGTCACTGCTCAAGCTGGAATTGGTATGTACGCAATATTGTGATGAAGTTTACAAACAGTGTAGAAAGTTGGTAAGGATTGTCTGTTTTGAGCCACATAGTCATTATATTATAAAGGGGTTATGTGGTCAAAGGAAGAAAATGTTGGTGTCACAATTTATTGATTAATAAGGATACTTTGTACCAATGGTTGTAAACAGGTTTTTTAAAAAAAATCATGTCTGTTTTCGAATGACATGGGTGTTTGCAACTACGAACGAGCGTTTTTTTATTGACAAATAGTTTGAAGTCACTAGCTCGAGAATGAAAAGGTGAAAAGGAATGTGTTTTGTGCTGTATAAAGAAAGGTTGTGTAAATGAGTACACCTGAGTTACACAAGAAACCTTGTTCTGTTTTCGGAATTGATAATAAAGCACATTATGAATCAGAATGATACAATAATAGTTTCTGCCTTGCAAACTCATTGCGTAATTTTATTTGCAGGGCTGGCCACGGTGATAATTTTAATTGCTACTTTGATCTCTATATTAACTACACTATCCATGTGTGCTATTTGTACCAACGGTGAAATCAAAGGAGGTTTGTGAGTAAATTTATATCCTTAGGAGTGCTGGTAAATGATGCAACTTACGAATTGCACTGTTTCGAAGTGCTTGGACACACTGACGAACTCTAGATGGCGTAAAACGTTGGTTTGCAAGACTTCGCTGTGTAGTGGTTACCTGTTACTTTACTTTTAGTTGTCGAAGTCTGTAAAGTGAAGCAGTATGTTTTGATGTAATTTTAAAGAGCGCCAGATATCAACAAATTAACCAGAAGCCTATTTTGACAATGATCCGGTTAATAGCACATTAGTTTTCACCGTTGTTATTTTGAGGCGGTGCTTATTTCATGCTGTCTCGCTCACTTGGTCCTGAGTTCGGTGGCAGTATCGGGTTGATCTTCGCTTTGGCCAATGCGGTGGGGGTGGCGATGTATGTGGTTGGTTTTGCTGAAACGCTACGGGACCTCATGAAAGTAAGCAGATTTATTTCATTATTCAAACGTTTAGACTATCGCAGGGATATTGCTGTATATCCATACGTGGGCAGCTGGCCAATTCTGGGGGGGGGGGGTGAGCCAGCCACCGGGGGGGGGGGGGGTGCGGAGCAGCTGTCCTGCTGCTTTCGTGAGCCACCGTCCAGCAGTCTGGGGGGGGGTGAAGCACCTGTCTGGGGGGGGGTGAGGTTGCCTTCTGGGGGGGGGGGGTGAAAACCCCCCCCACGCCCATGTATGTGTATATCTCTGAGACTCAGGAATTGCCTTTCAATGTTGCCTCGCGAATGTAAAAATATTGCTATAAGTCTTAAGTTAGGGTTGAGGATCAGACCTCGGTTTTGTCCCAAAATTATGATTAGGGTCGATGTGGCAATGTTGTATGATACCGACTACCGAGATACACAAGGCAGTATTTAAAGGTTATAAGTCAGGCTACAGATAAAGATACTGGCAGATAACCCTTCGCTTTAGTTGAATTGAAAAGCCGATGTTTTTTATAAGATTCTCCAGGGTTGTGTGTTTGTGCATTTTGTATCAAGTTGGAGTACACCGGGAGACCCGGTAGCTTGATAGTAAACGTCTACATACTTGCTGAGTTATTGCAGACTCATGGTGCATCTATAATCGACTCTGGTGCCAACGACATTCGTATCATCGGTGTCTGCACTGCAGTACTGCTGCTGGGCATTACATTTCTCGGCATGAGCTGGGAAGCAAAGGTGGGCTATTCAATTATCTATTCACTGATTTATCAAACACCTTTTACATGTAGGATAATATGACTTGTAGCATATATAGCAGACTTTGACGTGACTGAGTTCTGTACAATGTACAGTTTTGATAGCACTCGACTTAATAAGTTTAGAAGGTACAAAAAAATTATGAAGAACAGTGTTTGACTAAATGAATTTGCAAAAATATAAACCTTAGTGCAACTTTAAACGAAACATTCATTTATGTTATATAGTTTTCGATACACTTTTACACTGTGCTATAACGTTTTTTAAGTACCATCTCGTTAACCTACAATTTTGAAAAGAGTTGTGTTATAGGCGCAAGTTGGTCTTCTGGCTATCCTGCTTGTATCGATTGCAGACTATTACATTGGCAGCTTTTTGTCTCCAACAGTTTACCAGAAGTCGCTGGGAATTGTCGGTTATTCAGGTACTTAGCATTTTACATAATTTTAGCATATATAGAATTAGTTATCATAGTAGTATTTTTATTACATTCTGATCATGAAGCAACTCTTACGGGCACATTTTCACGAGCATGCTTTAATGTACAGAAAACCTTGATTTTTGACGTTAACATTGAAAACTTTTCGCTTGTTGGTCCACGATAGGTTGGAGTTCAGCTGTTGAGTTGGCAGGTGTAAACCTACCAGAACTTTCTTGTTTTATAACTTGTTTCTTGCCCCTATAACTTTAGGTTTTTTCTTTGCAGCTACTGTGTTTACTGAAAACTTTAAACCAGACTTTCGCGAGGGTCACTCTTTCTTTTCCGTTTTTGCCATATTCTTCCCGTCTGCCACTGGAATTCTTGCGGGTGCCAATATTTCTGGTGATTTAGCTGTAAGTTGGTTTTAGTAATCTTAGGTTATTCAATCAAGCTACATTTTCTTCATCTGAATTGTTTACAATCTACAACGACTAGGAGGCCGGTCATAAGCATAAGAGATTGTACAGCTTTGCGGAAATTAGCTAATTATTTACTACATTATGGGATTTTCTGCTTGAAAATGCCATTCAGAAACTGGCAGTGTAAACGCACTTTATTTTGAGTGCACCCCTATGATTTGACTAACGTATTCAATTTAAGTCAGTTTGTTGAATCCTATTATAGTTCAATAATGGGTCAGGTCCTCAAAATCAGTTTAGTCAAATATCAGTATTTTTTCGTAAATTTGAGTGCAGTTGCGTTTGTTTAAATCCATGTAAATTAACAGTTGTTTCAACCCTGTTCAGAATCCACAGACGGCCATCCCAAAGGGCACACTCTTAGCCATATTATTAACCAGCACCATTTACCTGAGTTTTGCCTGGATTTGCGGCTCTACTGTCATGCGGGACGCCTCTGGAAATGTGAATGCGGTCCTCGCTGGGGGTTTGGCTTTATGTGGCAACTCGTCTGGGACCCTGGTTCTGGGGACAAGTACCAATGACACTTTAGCCCTGGCCAATACTACTGAACCACAAACTACTTTGAATCCCAACAATCCTTGTCCGTATGGAATCATGAATTTTTTTCAGGTTGGTTTAAGATCCTCAGTAAGGTTTGTGGTTTTGTTGCACTGTAACTCAGTGATAATTCAATTCAAAGTATATGTTGATAGCGACTAGAGTGACACATCGATTTGTAAATGTTTTCTGTGCTACTGTATAATATCTGTTGTAGAGATTTTATTATTATTGCTGTTAGAAACAATTAATGAGCTGTTAGAAACTTAATTGATTGAGAGTCATTGTCACCTAAGCTGACTAGTTCGGTTTTATAATTATAAATTAGTAATCTCAATCTGACTGTTCAGATCCAAGCTATTGGTGGCAATTAAGCTGGTTTATAGTCTGTTGGTCTGTATACTGCACCTTCTAACTTGTTCACTCAGTAGCATTTATTTCAGACGTACGGTTGCGTGTTCAAATAATTAAGCATTTAGTCACAAAGTATTATGGTATGTCTTGTAATTTCCTGTTCGGAAAATTTATATTTATGAAACTCTTTTTGTTTTCAGATTATCGAAGCACAGAGTGCCTGGGGTCCTCTGGTGACGACGGGAATTTTCGCAGCTACACTCAGTTCCGGTCTGGCAAGCTTGGTTTCAGCTCCAAAAATTTTTCAAGTAAGATGAACTTTGTTGTCGTTTGCTGGATTGCGGTTTGTGGTCCTAGCAAGTTATAATAATTATGTGGCATTGTCTCAGTCTGACACTAAGCCGCTCCCTAAGCTGTCTTGAGCTATGGCAGCAGATACTCGCGCAATTCGTATGTAATGCTCCTGCAGCAGCCACGAAACACTGAAGTGCGAATATTGTTACACATTCTGATTAGGCTTGTGCTTGACTAGTCAGTCAAATTAAAGTCTGTTCTCAACGACGTCGCTGATTAGTCAGAAATTTATTTCGTGACTGCATCCTGGCTTGGATTATTGTAGTATTTTCATAACTTTTCTATTTTTATTTAAACAAAGCTGAAGTAAAGTCCGACTATTTCAATTTGCATAATTATTATAATACTTGTTTTAAAATTTTAATAATTATTCATAAAACTAAAAGAGCACCGTAACTGATTGTAACGCTTGTCTTAGCTGTGTATTTCTAAAGTTACAGTCGCGCTCCACTTTCGAACTGTTCTGTTAAAGTATTACTTGTTTTGTTTTCAGGCCGTGTGTAAAGATCGCCTTTTTCCATACACATCATTTTTTGCCAAAGGAAGTCCCGGCAGTGACGAACCTCGACGAGCTTATGCCCTTGCTTTTGCGATTGCTGTTGCAATGATACTTATTGGTTAGAATTTTTGTTGAATGTTGATTGAACCAAGAGTAAATAACAACAAGAGTGTGACACTCTCCTATTTGACTTTGAGCCGTGCGTCCAATGCGGAGAGCAATATAGCACTTTTTTTACGGTTTTGAGGCGGAGGATACCACCCCTCTCACTTGACTGCTATGTCTTAAACGGAGGAGGGAGGTCGGGTACGGTACTCTCCTCAAAACTATACAAAAATGGGCTATGTTCCTCTCCGCATTAGACGCAAAACCCTAGGCATAATAGGGATAGTGTCATACTCTTCTATTTTATACTCCTGATATATAATTTCATATACATTAAGAGGCTGAGTGCAAAATTATGCTTTAGTCTAAGACTGTATTATTTACTGTCGCGTTCTTTTCTTTCAACTTCTAACTCTAATTTGGTGCTTTGAAAAATTTTGTGGTTTATGTGTTAGTATTATTAGAATACTAGTGGCGCTGAAATTGTACTCCGATTGTCATATATTTTAAAATTTATAATACATAACCTCTAGATTGTTTTAGGTAATCTCGATTTAATAGCTCCAATCATCTCCAATTTCTTTTTGGCTTCTTATGCTTTAATCAATTACGCGTGTTTCGATGCTTCTTATGCTTCGTCGCCGGGTATGTTGTGTTTCATCGTGGCTTGCTTGAATGTGGTAGAGCTAATCAGCAGAAAGCCATCTGGAGCGATTGAACCCTGATCCGAATATTGACCGAAGAACTTTAAAATTTTGGTCTATCATAGATGGTGCTTACAGGCCCTTGTGGTCGTCACAATTATTATGAGAAATCACGCAAGCGTATACTGTATTTTCGATCGTTGATGGCGAATATGTTTGTAGTTTTGCCAGTTGCTCCAAAGATAGGTGGTTTGAATCAACTCGTAAACAACTCATGTCCGCAGTCATTTTCTAAGTCAATCTGTGTGATTTCGCTTTTAGTTTGTTAGTTTCCTTGAGATTACACTAGACGGTCAAAAACATTAATTATTTTCATGACATTGACATAAACAGGCCTTGACCGCATGCGAGTCACACATATTATTGTGAATCATAGACGTCTACTATAATTATACTGATTGTCCGGTTGCAGGCTTCCGTCCCTCCTTCCGCTACTACAACATGTGGGTGTCCCTGGTGGGTGCCATCATGTGCATCGGTGTGATGTTTGTGATCAGCTGGTGGACTGCCTTGGTCACTTTCGGCTTTACCGCCCTACTCTATGTCTACGTTCATTACAGGAATCCTGGTATTAATGCAGTGTGATATGAGGCATATACGTATTGTCGGCATTAGTAGTGATCATTACGTAGTGGGAGCTAGTAGCATTTTGAAAGATTGTTTTTTCATTTTGATATGTCTAAAACCAAAGGTCATTTTTAAAAATTGTCTGAATAGAACAACGATGCAACTTTTTTGCAATTTGTATAGTTGTTTTTTTTATAATTTTTTTGCCTGATTCTCAGGTTTTTAACAACGTTTAGACAAAAATCGATGCAAGGCAGTTCTTATTTGGCCGGGCATTAGCAGCTGAGTCTATGACTCGGTCCGATTTATATTGTTAGTTGTGACGGAAAATATCAATGCCAAAAGTTGGTTATTCAGAGTTTCTCCTGAAATTAAATGTATTTCAGACGTGAACTGGGGCTCGTCGACGCAGGCGCACACGTACAAGTCGGCGTTGTCTGGGATGCTGCGTCTGCTGGGGACGGAGGAGCACGTGAAGACATACCGGCCCCAGGTCCTCGTCCTCACCGGAAACCCCGTCGCCAGACCCTCGCTCGTGGACTTCGTCGCCTCCATCACAAAGGACACCTCGCTCATGATCTGCGGACATGTCATCGGGGTACGTTGGAAATGGGACTATTTTCTGGAATTATTGTGGCGGCGTACAGGTTCTTTATGAACTGCATATTGCCGTTGGCCTACGTCCGAGAAGTAGACACTAGGTTTTTCTGTTCTGGCTTAGGGTCACGGTCATAGGCATAACTGGGTCAACATGACGCAGAAAGCGCTTGTGCCATACTGCCATGGCACCGACTACACTGTTCTGAACAGGTGGCCAGGAAGTTAGAATTTTATTTATTCTGAAAAAACCTCCGTTTCCCTTTCTCTAACAAGCTATGTTTCCCTTTCGCTTTTGAACGCCCATCTCTTTGAAACGCTGTACTTTTGAACACCCATCTCTTTGAAACGCTGTACTTTTCAGTGTTAAATTTCAAAGTACTTTGGTTGGTGTCCTATAAGTTAATTTTGATCATGCTGTAAGTATGGTGCAATCGTTGGTGTATTTTTGGTGTTTCAGTACGAAAAGTCTTCCAGACCTCACGTTTCTCTACGAAAACTGGCCCGACAGGCAGAAGAGTGGTTGGCCAGAAAAGACATAAACGCCTTTTACAGTCCAGTTCTGGCTCCTAACTTTTCTACAGGAGTTGACGCACTTATTCAGGTTTTACTTTTGTACTTTTCAACAGTTGTGGTGCTATTAAAAATTTTATTATGAAAAAATCAAGCTGTGAGATTTTAGTGTATGTGTTGGACTGACGTGACTGAATTATGTGATCCCTGTGTTACCCATCAGATAGCTTAACACTCAGGCCTTTCACATACTGGGTTTAGTTGGTATTCTGAATTGGAAACTTGGCTCCTGAGAAGCAGTCATAAAATTTTTCCAAAAGTTTTGCTTTCCAATATAGTGAAGGCCCTGTGGTCTTGCCTTCTTTTTCCGTTTGAAGTAATGCCCTTGAGCAGGTTTGTACGGCTTTTTTCGTTTTTTTGCGACCTCTTTGCACCCATTTTTTGGGTTTTTGTGCCCTGCCCATTGCCCAACTAAGACTGTACCTGCTTAACAGCAACATATTAATGTGTTCATTTTGTTATCTAGCTGGCTGGTCTGGGCAAGCTTCGTCCGAACGTGCTGGTGGTGGGCTACAAGAGCAACTGGCGACAGTCCACCATGGCTCAGATCAACGACTACGTCAACGTCATACAGTAAGTCCTGGAACACAGGGCTACTGCAGTGTTGAGGTGGTCTGTGGGCAACAAACGGCTGGTGTAGCATGCAGATTAAAGTCAAGCGTGCAGGTTACAGACCATTTTTTGCGGTTTCTTTAGGACTTGATTAGACCGTAACAGCTGACAAAATTGGAAGGGAAACGGGAGTGAAGGTTCAGCATCATTCACTTTTGGCTAGATGACGTTTAAGCGTTCAAGTACAGCGTTGAAACAAGTTTCTCTACCCACATGACGTATAGGTATAATACACATAAATTCGTGTAAAATATTATTAGGACTGCTGAAGCAATAAACTATTTTGTTTTAGCAATGCGTTCGATATGAATTTTGCCGTTGGCATTCTGCGAGTCCAGCGTGGATTTGACTGCACCGAGCTGCTACGCCGCCACAACATGGAGGATTTTCAAATGCTAGAGTTGCCACCGTCTGAGGCTACAATGCGCAGAAGCGAGAGCTACTTGAAGCTTAGCTACAGCGATGAAGAACTGGACAATTTGACGCCTGATCATAACGAAGAAGATAAAGAATGTGAGGATGGAATTTAATACTCTGTTGAATTGTAACTCAATAGTCTTTGGTCCATTGTTTACTATGGCATGTCTCAGTTCTTGCGAGTGACATGCATTGCCAGATGTTAACTACGGACAATTTTTTGACTGTCTATTCTATATTATGTCAGATACCATGTACCGCCTTTGATTTTTCCTATTTTTTTCTTGTTTCTTGTCTTTATATTCTTTTAAACCTGGTTCATACTTAAGAACATAGGGACAGAGACAAAAACAAAGTTTGGTCGGATGCTGTGAAAAATGTACCGAATGTTATTTATATACTTTTTTGCATACGCACAAGCATTGTTCATGTAAACAATATCCTAATACCAATTGGTCAGTTTTCTTTGAAATGCTTGAGGACAAAACGATAGGAACAAGAACGAAATCGGGGGAGTAACCTGGCTGAGATATTGGCTTATTTTAGCTCACACCAGCGAACCAGCGCCGGAGCTGAATGTGGACTTTTTGGAGGACAGCAAGAAGCCCAGTTTCGTGGGTGGGATGAAGGATAAGATGGGCGAGTTGGCTCGACTGCTGGGGGGTCGGGAAACCCCGGAACCCGCGTCCGAAACCGGACCGGTCATCGAAGTGACTTCTTCCACGCCCGAAGAAGAATCGGAGAGAAACGAGAAGGATCGAAATTTGGTGGCCTGCATTAATCAGTTTCAAACGAAGGCCAAGAAGGGCACGATTGATGTCTATTGGCTGGCGGATGATGGAGGTGAGAAAAGCGGAGAGGTTTAAGTAGGTGCAAGAGTACATAATCCTATTATGTACTCTTGGTAGGATGTAATTATAATATGTGCCTACAATGGTGCAACATGTTTTAAAACAAGATGAAAACTGATTACTTAACGAATCAGAGCGCTGTGCCTTTGACAGAAGACTGTGAGATCTGAGCCTACGGAGTGTTAGTTTTCATGACACTAGCTCAGCCCTATTAAGTATTATTTTCTAAAACATATATTTCAGGTCTGACACTCTTGATTCCCTACCTTTTGACTGTTGCGCCGTCATATTTGGAGGGTTCTGAATTGCGAGTGTTTACAATCGCTTCCAGCAAAAGTCTTTTGGAACAGGAACACAGAAGGTATTACCTGACGTCTGAACCAAGAGTGAAGTTTTAATGTTGTCTAATCGTATTATTGTGTTTTGGCGTTAGTGTTTAGATCTAGTTCGTCTAAATGGTGTTTATCGTTGTTTTTCTGTTGTATGTTTAAAACGTGTGATACTAGGATTTTATTTTAGACTTTATGAAATTTTTATTTCAGCATTGCTACCTTGCTCAGTAAATTTCGTATCAATTATTCGGACGTGTTTGTTATTCCGGACATCACGAAAAAGCCACAGCCAGAGAGGTTAGTGATTTTATTGAAATTACTGATAGTTTTAACTTTTAAGCTACGAAAAAGGGTAGCTCAGTTTTCTAAAACCTATGGGATTGTCAAGTGTTACGCTGTACAATTCTTTCCATTTTTTGCTAATTTGACACTATTAAATTTTAAAAATCTGCAATCTAAGGACGATCGGATTAACATATTGTCTTTGTCGTGTTTTTCTAACTGGAAGAGATAGTGTGGTTTGAATGTCTAAATACCTAACGCAAAGCCGTTAGCTAGTGTGTGTGTGTGTGGCCTTATGTTAGGCAAAATTTTGTGGGAGGCGTCCCCCATAAAAAGGGGGACTGCTGATCAAATAGGAGAAGCTCCGGACCGAATGAAGATACACCCTCACCCCCGTCCACCCAAAATATGCCAGCGTGTAGCTATTGAACGGCTAAAGATTTTGCATAACATTTGTGACTTTGTTGTTGCAGTGTCAAAGAATTTGAAGCTATAATTAGTGATTTTCGAGCTAATGAAGAACCGGAAGAAGCTAATGCAGGCTTTATCACAGAGTCAGAGCTGGCGGCACAGAAAAATAAGGTCTCTTATTATCATCCTGGAAGATAAACTGCATATTACAATACTTTCGAGGTTATAGTAGAAAATATAACTTGGAGTAATGTTTTTTATGATTTTAGGCTTCATTATTCTGGATTATCACCAAGAAAGAGTATATAACGTTTCACTATATAGACAGAAGAGTGAGATACTTTTTAGCCTGCCTTTGTGGCGCCTTTGGGCGCTGGCAGATGCGCCTCGTAGTTTTCGGCCTGCATGTTCATGTTTTTCTTAAACGCCAACCAGAAGCGAGCAGCTGTGCACGTGCTCTGGCGGAAATGGCAGCAATGACTGCTTGAATGCTGATTGAAGCACTTTAGAGGCGTCTGGCCAATCGGAATAGCAGGGGCCTGTTGCTCAACATTACAAGTCTTACAATTGTAACAATTGTAAGTGAGAAATCTCGTAATTCGTAATGAATTTATATGATGAATTCGTAACGAATCACCTGATTTTGCCCTTACAATTGTTACAATTGTAAGAGTTGTAAAGTTAAGCAACAGGCCCCAGCTCGCTGTTGATTGGTTGCATACCTGTTTAACAAAACTTGAACTCGTAGTCGGAACGGAAACGACGATCGCAAATACCTGCGCTAGAACACAGGCAGGCCGAAGAGTGCCTCACTCTTCTTATATAGAGTGAAACACTGTTTTGTACTCTTGGTATTACCAATGTTAATTCTGGACTAACTTCGATGTTTAACAAGAATGCCAAATGAATTGAGAATTAATATTGCATTTTGGCTATGTGTTTCAGAGTAATCGTCAAATCCGAGCTCGTGAATTGCTATTGGAGCATTCAATGGACGCATCTTTGATTGTGCTGTAAGTGTGTGATGATACAAAAACCGTCAAATTTCTGATCAACGTGCAATGACAATGACAACGGCGTGACAGTGTAGCAGCTTACAGAGTTACTGGTTTTCATCTTATCAATTTTAAATAATTTCCGCGTTTTAAAAAATTTTGAATTTATATCGTAACAAAGATGTTTAACTAAATGTTGTGGAGGTAATAAACAGAAGAAGCATCTTATACAAAAAAATAGATAATGAAGGTGTAGAATTTACACTAATTTTAAATATGTACAATGTACTTTATACCCGTCCTCCTTTGGCTCACAGCCCACGGGCACGGAGAATTAGCAATTAGCAATTTAAATGCATTCAGCATTTAAACAAGTGTTTTTGTACGTGGCACGTAAAAATGGCATTTTTGACTGAATGTAATTGAGTAATTTTGCGTACATGTCGGCCAAAAATTATCAAAATAGCTACTTTTTGGGCAGAAAAACTAAAGTTGCGTCAGTTTTGAGAAGGGGGATAAAAATTTAGTAGGCTCAGGAAAGGGGGTCTCCCACCAAGGGTCCAGGCGTCCAGGGTACCGAAACTTTGTGTTTGCACTCCTCATAGTGAACCATGTTTTGTGCTTTTTGTTTGAGGACTTTGCCGGTTCCCCGGAAGGGCTCGTGTTCGTCGGCGCTGTACATGGCCTGGCTGGAGATCCTCACCAAAGACATCGCCCCGCCCATTCTTCTCTGCAGGGGAAATCAAACTTCCGTACTCACGTTCTACTCGTAGAATCACAATGCGGTGTGATTTGTTTTTAAGATTTTTTGGTCTACTTTTTGCTGTTTGTATAGGCATTGTACGGGCATTTTATTGTTTTTATTACTTTTTTTAATTCTTTATTAAGTAATCTAATAACTAAAAGCTAAACATTAGTTGCAAGATTCATTGAAAAATTATTCATGATATTTTTATACCTTATTTTGTAAGTTTGGTCTTAATGTCTGTCAGGATATTATGAAGTTTGTTTGTTAAAATCCATTTTGTGATTCGGAAAAACCTTTTTATAATAAGATTTCACTACAACACTGTCTGAAAAGTGTACTGTGCTGTGAGCATTTTTGTTTTCTTTTTTCGTTTACAGTAATATTGTGCCTTTTGCTTGCGTTGTGTTCCAAGGTTTGCCTTTTACCTTTTTGTGTTGCATTTGCAATTTTATTATTGGTTTACAATTTATTCCTTATTTGGTCAACAACATTGTCTTCCTACTTCCTACATCATGTTATCTGCCTCTTTGTGTAACCAACCCTGAAGGTTTTTGTTTGTAGCAATTTGCGGACATTTATGTGTCATTAATTTCATTGCCATTCATTTTTTATCAAGTTTTCAAGGTTTACTCTGCAAATTGTCAGCTTGGCTTATTAACTGATTAATTTCTGAAGAACTGAGTAGCACAAAAAGTTGAACTTCAACTTAATAAACTAAAAAAGTTAGGGGTCAAGTCAATAAACTAAAAAAGTTAGGGGTCAAGTCAAACTCTAACTTTAATTAAAACACCCTTACTTTAATTTTAAATTCAAGTTATTTTAAAAAAGTTACATACAAGTCATTGATTTTTGGCTTACTTTAACTTTAATTTTAACTTAAATTACCACCTGACCCTTACTTCAACTTTAAATTAAAAAGGGTTAATGGGTCCCATATAGTCTTACAATATCGTTATAGGTCTTTCAGAAGCTTTACATAACTTCTGTATCACCTCATGTTCTCTCATAAATTCATGTTTTCCATCTAAATTTATGTAAAGACTACAGGCTACTCATAAAATGCTAAATGTGGGTGCAAGTTTTTCTCAAAAATTAGGAGAGGGCACCCATAACTCACCCGTTTCGCTACATAATTAGTACAAACCTCAAAAAGGACAAAAATTTGCTGAATAGAGCAATGGTGGCATAGTTTAAGGAATGTAATTTTTTTACGTTATTGCACATTTCTGAAAACACTGATTACAATTTTACTACAAAACGACAGCAACAGCTATGGTGGTAACTGTTGTACGCTTAAATATTTAAACCAACTAACAAACTATTTATTATTATTATAATTAAGATTTTAAAAGATAGCACCCTCAGCACGAAAGTGCTGCATCTAATTCTGCGAGCGCGTGTGCGTGCACATTCCATGCTTCTTATGGGAAGGTTATGTGAATTGTGAAGATATCTGAAACACTATGTCCTTATGTATGTCTCGTAACCTTCTCATAAATTCAAATTATGTAAGACTTTATGTAAAGCTTCTGAAACTACCCCCAGGCCGCTGAAATTAAGTGAACTCAATGATAAATTGGGTGTAGAAATAGTGCTGACACAGACACACAAATCCTACGAACTACAACTGTAACATTGTAAACGAAAACTCTGTTCAGTTGTGGATGAATTATACCTTGTCATTATTACAATTAATGTCGCAGTTGTAGGATTGTAGTGTAGTGTGTATTCGGTTTCTGAGCTGTTTTAAATTTGCTGGTTTTGTGTTGCTGTTGTACTAAAAAAATTTGCAATGGATTAATGTCGTGCAGCCGATTCAAAACATCAGTAGGTACATTTACATTGTAGACTAGTGCCTTACTCTTAACAGTGAAAACTCTATCGAGTATCAACCTCGCGAGGGATCGGAATTGACTGACTTGTTTAAAACCAGTATACAGCCAATCAGCGTTCTTATCGCTGATAGCGTTCATCAGTGAAAAATATAAAGTTAATAATTGATAACTAGATAATAAAAACATCACAAAAGTTTGCATTGAGGGGATATTTTCGCCGTTTCACTGAGAATAACTTAAAAAAAACTACATACTTGATAACTTTTCTCAATTAATTTAGCTGAACCTGACACCGTGATGGAAAATATAAGGAAAGAAATATAATGAGTTAGTACTGTTTTACTTAGTGTATTTTCACGAATCAACGGTATCAGCGATTATGTACGCAGTGTGTTGGAGAATGTGTTGCGGGAATAGGTTGCCTAATCATTAACCTGCAACTCTGTGGTTTGAATCCTTATTTTCAAAAACGACATAAAATGTATGGTTCAGTAATCTTGTGTTTGTAAGGCGTTTTGTGACTGTTAAATTGCTAAAAAGTGCCTTTTCACCCATTACAAAAAATCGAAGTCATTCCCCTCCGAAATTTTTTTCTGGGTACGCCACGGGCCTAATGCATGCTGATACTGTATACTTCAGTAAGTCAGCTAATTCTATCTGCCTCTTCTCTATCCGTCAGGTCAGTTTTTTTGTCTGAGACTATTTTGTACTCTTGGAGAAAATGAAACTTAATAAATACAAATCATGGCCTCCAGCTCAATTCATGCGACTTGACATTAATTTCACTAACTGTTTTAACGACTGCTGCACAAAAGAACAAAGTGTAGTTTTTATGCGTGGACCGATTGCTTTTATACGTTATATAGTCATGGTATATTATATTGGCATGTGTGTTGGTTTTTGTCACGTTCAAGGATTTTTTGCAGTTTTTTATTTTATTTATAGATAGTAAAAATTTGTTTCTACAGCTCCGTAATGTGTTCATTGTAGCGAGATTAGACTAAATCAGTGAGGCAGACTACAGAACGAGTACAGATTCTGGAGCAGTAGGCTTTAGCTAGCCAATATCAGGATTCAATAAAGGCAGGCAACAAAAATGTTTGAACAACGCTGGTCGTCAGTTATCACACGGATCTTTGATTTCATAACTTATTACTTTATTTCTTCTACTCCCAGTTCATTTCATACTCGTCCTTAAGGACTGTCCTTGTTCCTATGCTGGTTTGATTCATACTTTCCTGCTATGCTTTTCCTTTTCCTTGTTCCTAAGCTGCTTTTGCTTCATACTTCATACTTGTCCCTAAGCAGCCTTGAGGACTGTCCCTATGCCCCTAAGTAATGTGGAGCAATACTTTGTCTCTGTCTCTAAGCAAGTCGGCCAATCAAAATACGGCAGTTACTACATGTGACACCAAGAACAGCCAATCACAGACTATCTGGTCTACTAGTGTAAGAATGGCATGGGTTTGTGTTGCATTATTAATTATATCGTAATTGTTTCGTTATGTAACACTTGCGTGAAAAATATTTGGTTTTCAATTTTTGTACCAACCTGACATCAAGAGTACATAATAGCTTCTCACTCTATATAGAAGAAGAGTGAGACACTTTCCAGCCTGCCTGTGTTCTAGCACAGGCAGATGCGCTGGTCGTTTTCAGGCTACATGTTGACATTCTATGCAACATGTGACTGACCAATCAGCGCGTAGATTCCCTGCGTAACACACTTTAGTATATAATCGCTGATGCGTTGATAAGCATTAAGATAGGGATAAAAGCTTAATAACTCATTATTTATTCATAGTCTGCTTGCAAAAACATTAAAAAAGGTTTGCAAATACCTCTAGGGATATTTTGGCAAACTTTCAGCGAAAATGATTGAGAAACTTTTGAGATATAAACTTTTCTGAATTTCTTAAAAGTTTCTCAATCAATTTCGCTGAAAGTTTGCCAAAATATCCCCAAAGGTATTTGCAAACCTTTTTTAATGTTTTTACAAGAAGACTATGAATAAATAATGAGTTATTAACCTTTATCCCTATCCCGTTTTATGATTGGAGCACGTGCACAGGCGTCTGCCAATCAGAGAATAGAAGCTCGCTTCTGATTGGCCAGTCACATGTTGCATAGAATGTCAACATGTAGCCTGAAAACGACCAGCGCATCTGCCTGTGCTAGAACACTGGCAGGCTGGAGAGTGTCTCACTCTTCTTCTATATAGAGTTAGACGCTATTATGTACTCTTGCTGACATATATTAAAAGTTCATACTGACATTATATTAAAAGTTCACACTGACATTTTATATTAAAAGTTCATAAAGATGTTCTAATGTTACAGTTTCCACGTCCTGGAAGTAGAGTTCGCAACGGGTCGAGATTTCATAACGCGATCCGACCCGACCCGAGCTAGTGTCTAACCCGACCCGACCCGACTTCTACTGAAGCTGCTATACAAACACTTGAGATTACTTTGTCACTTTTTTGTTTCCAGTTTTTTATATATTTCATGTTATTATATGCTACAGCACAGATGTACATGGGGGTCTGGCGGGGGCAAGTCCCTCCCAGATTTGAGATGCCGGGACAAGCCCCACTCAGATTTGACCCATCGGGGCAAGCCCCCCTCCTCGTTGCTGAAAAAGTGCCCGAAAACTAAAAAATCGCCTCAGATAAATGAGCAAATAGCTAAAAAATTGCAAAAAACATCCAAATTTTGCAAATAATTTATTTTTAGGCTAAAATTGGAAATTATATAGCGCTCGGTTGAAGTCCCCACAACGTCGAGACAAGCCCCCTACAATTTAGAAAAATCCGGGACAAGCCCCCCCCCCGGCCCAAACCAAGACTCCAAGTACATGTATGGATGGACGTCAGTAGCTAATTTTATCTAAAAAGAAATAAGAGCTCGGAAAAGCTGTTACATCACTCTGCAGCGGGTACATTAGCTTGAAAATATCATCAAAACAGAAAAATTCAAGGTAAAACTCAAGAATTTATACCCAAAATTTTTGACCCGAACTAACCCGCACAACCCGCGAGTTGGGAAATTTCAACCCGACCCGCACCAACCCGACCCGATTGCGAACTCTACCTGGAAGTCGAGTGGTTATGGTTTTTGCTTCTCAACCTACGGATCAGAGTTCGAATCGGGTGTTTGGTAAAATCCAGCCCCAGCCCTAAATGTAACAGTGGGTAAAATCCAGCCCCAGCCCCAAATGGGTAAAATCCATGTAAAATGCTATACAGGCCGAATCTTCTTTAGGCCGAAAACATTTTAGAAGCATAACTTACATACATGAATTATTTTTCTCAGGTGGTATCTGTTGGTGTTGTTGAAAAATATATCCTTTAAAATTCAAAATTGTTACGAAAACTTAGCATTATATACATGTATTCGGTCGAAATAAAGCAGGAGTTGCACTACAATACAAACTACAAAGACAATACATAAAACCTTACCGAAATTTATCTAAAATTCGGCAGAAAACTGATCAGTTTACTAAAAATGTAACTAAAAGATGGTGGACAAGCTGTGAGAATTAATGCAAATAAAATTTAACGTAACAGAGCTAAAAAGTTGGTTGAAAAGGTGCAGAACTGAGACTGAAGCGGGGTGTTCGAAAATTTAATTGCTTTAATTTTGAGTTGATTGCGGTGCTGGGTTTCTCCAACTTGGGGCCGGGGTTGGGGCTGGATTTTACCCATGTGGGGCTGGGGCTGGATTTTACCCATTTGGGGCTGGGGCTGGATTTTACCCATTTGGGGCTGGGGCTGGATTTTACCCAGTTGGGGCTGGGGCTGGGTTTTAACCACTTCCTTGGGCTGGGGCTGGGTTTTAACCACTTGGGCTGGGGCTGGATTTCACCCAGACCCTTCGAATCCCATATTCGAAAAATTGAATTTTATTTTTTTCAGCCTATAAATGGAGCTATATCTTTTTTCAAGGTACTCCAAACAAAACACACTTGATCCATTGGCGTTTGAGCACTCATGTGAGAAAGACCTCAAGGAGTATGAATCAATCGCCCCTAAGGGCAGGGACAGACATTCCCTATTGACCTTAGGGACATTTCTTGAGCACAAGGACAGCGCTTAGGGACAGGGACAAAGCTTAAGGACAAGTATGAACCAGGCTTAAATAGCTACAAAAATCACAAATGCTGGCTAAGAAGAAAAGAAAATTTTAGTTTAATTAGGTAAACAAATAAATGTATGTACAAGACGAGCAAGTAATAACAATAACAAGTATACAACAACACAACAAAGCATACAGCAAGCGCCGTCACTCAGCGAAACATGGCTTTCACACAGGAAAAATACCAATTTTACACAGAAAAGTGTGTATATCGTGTATATATGTACGTTGCATTGGGCATCTAAAAAAGTGAAGAGTAAAAAAGGGGAGTGAACAGTAGACCCGATGAGGGGCAGAGGGTGCTAGGCTCGATTACCCCCACGATTTTTGAACACCATCAAATGAATCCCGATCATCATCATCATCCCGGTGAGGATGCCGTCTGGGGTGGGGGGTGGGTGAAATCGCAATTCCCCCACGCCCATGCATGCAGGGTCTGAAACGTTTCGGCAAAATTGAGTAAAAATTAAATCTTATCCGAAAACTGTACAAAGTAAGGTATTTTTGGTAGATCAGGGGGGGTCGGTTCCCGAAATCTGGCAGGAGAGCCCCCTCCCCAAAAATAAGTTTTGACCCCGTTACATGTAATCGGGACCAGACAGTCCTCCAAGGAATGGGGGGGGGGGGGGTCACACGCGAATTTACGCCCCTTCTGTTTTGGTATTTTATTTCACTATGAATCACAAGAAATTTCCTCCGCAAGATTCGCTTTTGGTGCAACGCCGACCACTTGGGAAGTGGGTACGATTCTGGTCTCTCTCAAGTCTCAACCCTTCTGTAGTGTTACAACTAAAAATTGTAACTCGATTCAGTGTTACAGTAAAGTGCAATAACCCTACCGTGCACGAGTGCGCAGCGCACTCGTGCTCCTGCACTCGGAGTTTCACAGAAACATGCGTATAAATCACTTATAGCACACCAACCAGTGCTATAACCCATACTTTTTCAGTACGCTGTAGAGTGTAGGTCTTTTTTTAAGTCAACAAAAACCAAACGCGTTTCAACAAATACGCACCGCACGCTATTTACGATACGACAAAGATTTTTAATTTATTAAGTTGAAGCAAGTAATCGCCAATTAACTTCAAACTGAAGCCTCAATTAAAAATATGTTCATCCATGTCGCCGAAATATATATCACAACCAGCTTGCTAATAACAGTCAATAAGTTATTAACTCTTCAGGCATCAGGTAAACTTTTAAGTAACTATGTAATACACACGTACTTTTACATTTTCGATATCACATTCATATCAAATATACTATATACGTATGAAAATTTCGTAAAATTTAAAAATGAAAGTTACGTTAAAAATATGAAAATTCATGAAAAAATCTCTGTTTCTGTTTCATATTACTCTTATCCTTATTAGTCTCTAAAAATGGTATATACAATAATTGAAATGCATAAAACACAGGTTACCTAATACCCATATTAGTTAAAAAAATGTCTAAAATGTTAAAATAGTAATTATCTCAAGTCCAGAACACAAATTTACAACGAAACCGTTTGAAAGTGCAGTACAACTTTTTATTAAGTAAACAAGAAAGTAAACAGACAACTAAGTGTGTTACTTTACATCTTGAGAAAACCGTGTGTGACTAAAAGAAACAGATGGCTATTTTTCTCAAAAAAACGAATAGACTTTCAAGAATATATATATATATATATATATATATATATATATATATATATATATATATATATATATATATATATATATATATATATATATATATATATATATATATATATATATATATATATATATACACCATCTGCTAAAGCGTATATTCAAACAATGGGACAACATCTCAACATCTGCTCTTGTAAGTTTAAACCAAAAAATAGGTTAAGATATTAACCCTCCTAAAACAGTTACTTAGACCTGTGTATCCCGAAGCCATTTCAAACATTAAGCTTGGCCATTAGAAAAAGTGTTATAATTTAATTACCCTCCAGCTTGCCCGAAGCAGCAACCATTTTCGGCACAACAAGAATACGTCATTATTTCCTGTCAGCTACCACATTTAGTGGTCATTCATTGTATACCTACCATTAACAATGGCTTCCGTCTTAGTCAAAGAATTTTCACAAACACCCTCCGATGTAAATTTTTTGTTTTTCCGCTATTTATGACACAAATTCTGGTGAAAAGCTGATCAAAATATTGCAAAAGCAGATTCATTAGAATTGTAAATAAAAGCTAGCTGCAAATATATACATGTGATAGCCTGAAAATTCAGAATATCAATGTTATCAAAAAACGGACGATTATTTCCGTTTTTGACGAAAAGCTGAATCTCACAGCGTACACGGTCGTTTCATTTTCACCACAAAAAATTGTTCGGTATGTTTTGTGAATATTTTTTAGATCTCTTTACAGGTCAAAGTTTATAAAAAAATAAAAAACCAAAACTGCATGTTATATAGAAAGAGCCCCGAGCCTGACTCATGTACGTAGATGTCAGGTTCAAAGCTAAAGCTAAAAAATTGCAAATACAAGTTTATAATATACGGACCTTTTTCTGACAGGTACATAATATTATATTATACATTATACAGTTCAGCAGCCTTATGCAATGAAACAGAGCGATGATCCTGGCAGAAGGAAGGCCGAATCGCGATCACCAAATTCCCATGGACCCATAGCCCCACGAATCGTCATCGCGAAATACGAAAAAATAAGCCAAGATTGTCAAAAAGCATATTATATTAGCACCCATTGTTAGACAAGCCGCTCCAAGCGCAATCTACAACACATAATAAACATGCTGTAGAAATTCTTATACCAGAATGCGGAGTCGAGTTGCTTCGCGTTAAATGAAATTGGATCCTGATTCTTTACATATAGTTTTCTCTTTTTTGGCAGTTTGTTTGTTGGATAAGTGACCAGGCTTTTGCATTGCTTTTTCTCATGCTTTATTGACTAATGTAGAAATTTCCTTGTGAACAAATTAATAGTTAAAAAGCTGAGGTCACTTCACGTCGACTTTAAATTCATAATTTTTTGGCTAGGCTACAACGTCTTTACACTAATTTTAGAGCTTTTGGCCAATATGGTACGACCTTCCGACGGAAGAGAGACAGATCAGAAATGCACTTTACACGCTCATCAACCTAATAGACCATGTTTACGACAACGATATAATCGCGATCACATAGCTGGGAATATAAAGCTCCGAGGCAATTCACTAAAACCTAAATTATGCACAAACAGAGTTTACGTCATGTAGATATAATACGAACATTTAAGACAACATATCAGCCAGCACTTTGTGTAAACAATAATATGAAAATTGGCTTATAAGTACAAACTGTAGTATATATAATATATATATATATATACAAACTATAGTATATAAGCACATTCAGCACGCAATTGCAGCAGTATGAAGCAAAGTGCTACGAATACGTTGAACAATAATAAAAAACAAAAGGAAATATGAGTTCTGATGAAAATGGACGATCTAACAAAATAGAACATTAAACATGCAACAATACCCACTCGCTTTGCTTTGGTGTGTACGTAAGGATTTGGACATTAAAGGACGTTAAAAAAGTCGCATCTGGCTATTTGCCATATTTATTCAAATTATAAACTGGAAAACTTGCAGTAATCAGTGTCAATGATAGCCAGGTTTTTGAATATAAAAGGGGGTCCGAGGTCCGACACTCCCACCATACCATGACCAATTTTTTTGATAAACACAAACGATGTCGTTTGGCAACGGCAGCCAACCCTCATAAAAAATAAGTATATATTTTTTTGAAAAACCAGAACAAATCTGCAACTCAAGTTATTCCGAGAATAGGGCCAAAATATAAACGAGAAACAACAAAAACCCCTGCTTGCAAAATTTTATACATTACAATCCAAAAAACCACCAAATTAGTTACATTTTCAGGGAGCCAGCCCCCTAAAGGGGCCGCTTAAAAATTAACACTCATGTATATATTAAATTTACAATAAAGAACAACAATTAACGTGTACATAAAATATTGAATATTAAAAACAACTGAAAAGTGGCACAACAAACGCAAAGTGAGACACAACAAAGGGGAGATTATGCACGCAGAGAATTATATATAAATTATATCGGATGTACACGTTATAAATTAGTGGAACAATCAAAAATAGTCACTAAAGAGACTGGGCAGGCCAGGTTGACCTTAGGAGTGCAGCTCTACCAGGGTTCGTCCTCGTCCCTGTGAATGTAAAAGTAAGCAGCAATTGTGCACAGCACCACAATGTTGGCGGCAGCCGTGAATGCGCTTGCACCCCACGCAATCTACAAGTCACAAGCACAACCACGTCACGACAACCAACTGATACATTTATTATCAAAGGGGTACGCAAGGAGGCTTGACCCACCACAAGATCAATGAGAGTGTTGGATACTGGATACTCAGCTCCAAGTTTCCAGAACTATATATAATAATATATATCCTATTTAAGATGGCGGCAACAAAAAAATCAGTCTGTCTGTACCTCGGAGCTCTATCAAATTTGGACCAAGCAACAGGTATGGCATTGCGACCACTAAAAAACGGACGGCCATTTTGTCGAAAAGGCGGACTTACTTTTAAGAAAAACCATCACCCGCCTTACATACAATAAGAATATAGATTCCTGCTCCCTACGAATTTTAGCGACAGCTGGCATTGTATACAAGCATTTGGCGTCGGCTTAGTAGCTTTCTTTTTATTTTAGAGAATTCTTGCTGAAGTATATAATTTCTAATTAGTAAACTGAAAGGAATTTTTTTATTCGATTATAGAATAAATGTATTTTAACGAAAAGTTGATCAAAATGCAGAAAATCAGTTGAATCTTGAAATATATAATTTGGTGAGCCTGCAAATTCCATTGTGGCTTGGGAACCAAGAAAAATATGAAGTAGCGCAAAATTAATCACATATGACATGACAAGCATATCTTTAGAGACACGACAAATGGCAATCAAGTCTAAAAGCGTAATCTACTCTTGTCGTAATTCAAAGAGCCGTCATATTAGCACTTTCTGCACCTATTCGCGAGAATCATTTGCTCGTGCTGAGTTTCGAAAACGCCATTATTATATTGCATAATAATTTGGTATAATATTATGATATTGCAGAGAACCTTTTTAGCATTAGCACCCCTGACAGCAACTACCATTCACTTATAATTGTATCTTATTAATGGATGCAATCCATACTTCATAGTATATATTATATACATACATGAGTATGACACAAAGCAATCTACTCAATGGATGAATTATTCCAATGCCATGCTTAATCCGCGAAATGCACCTGCAAAGTCTATATAATATGTATATAAAATTGCAGGTCTATCTATACAAATATACTACCATGCAAGAGGTGAAAACCGAAAGCTAATTAATTGCGTGAGCGTGACATGTCAAAAGTTGGCTACAAATTTTTGAACCTTCTATTTTTGCGATACTTAACAAAAACGGGTTTCCTCTGACAGCAAGGCCTTGGAAAATTTTTCGAAAATCCGCGATGATATTTTTCATTCCATTCCAGGCTTTCGCCTGAAAGCGCCAACTCTGATGCTTGGTCAGTTTGAAGAGCGCAGGGATTACATTTATAAAACCATAAAAAATGACAGGTATGTATACATTAGGCCGACAAGAAAAAACACTAAAACAAACTGCAAGCTGACACATTTTTTCTTTTACATATATTATTACGCTATGTGTACTGGACAAACTAATTCTTTCTTGAAAGTAATTTCAACTAAAAGTAACAACAATAAGGATAGAAAATTCATGCAACAATTTTTTGAAGGTAAACAAAAAACCAATGACACAATCAGTATATACCTAAGTACTATGTAACCACATTAATATGAGATATATACTGGGTTCCTTTTTGATTTAGAATTGCTGCGATGACAGTTTTATTTATTTCTGGTCCGCTTCTAGTAAAGACTCAAAAATAAAAAAGAAATAAAAAGCATACTAACTCTACAAAACTCAGAGGGCAGGTGACGCCAAATGCATGCAGACAAAGGACAGGACACACAACACCAAGGACAACTAAACGACAACCGCACTGACTAATAAAGTAATGACGTACCACGTTGGTGCGAGCCAATATTAAAGGTAGTCCAAATGACGATATGACAATACCAGTGGTCATAAATAGAGCCAGTTCCATTCCCACTGAGCTGCTAGCCATGTCGTCTTGAAAACGCTTGGCTATCAGAATTGGTATCGGGCTCATAATGTAGAAAACGATGACAAACAAAGGCCAATAGATGCTGAAATACGTAAACAAAATAATAGCACACATATATATTACAGGTAGAAACATATCTTACTCACGGAGTACGAAAGTATATTAATAATATGCGCAGGACTTCTGCATTCTGTTTGGCGTTTTTATAATCGTTGAACTAAAAAACGTTTTTATACGAATCATTGTAATAACTCTGGAGAGCAAATTTTAACTGAACTATATAAATGGACTGGAGTCGTTAGTTAGTTTAGTCCGATATGCCGTTCTTAAACACCGAACACAGATAAGTCCAGTTCTTTTCCTCCGAGAAAAAATGCACCTTACAAAATCGATTCAGTAAATTTCAAATTTCGGACCGCAGGGCATTGAAAAAAAAGCCCCAAAATTATACCACAGGCAAGGCAAGAGTCATACCCGTAAGATGGTAGTGCACATCCTAGGACTAGAAACAAGAGACCCACGCACGCTGAGAAAGCCAGCAGAATCAATGCTGAAACAAATTATAATGTATGTAATCAAGTCCTCTTTGAATCGGTCTCTGTTCAAAGAGCATTAATAATAGTTTACTTAATGCACAAAAAAGGACTTGCAGTTTTAATCTCTGAAGGTTAAGCTATAGCTTCCAGATCCAGAAAATTTTTGAAACAAGAAAAATGAATTAATTGAATATTATAAATATATATATATATATATATATATATATATATATATATATATATATATATATATATATATATATAAATATATATATGAATCTCATATATCAATTGCACTTCTAAGCTAGACGACCCGGATCAAGTGCAGTTGGGGGGGGGGGGGGAATTGGAGTAGAGCACCTTGAGGGAAGCATTTTTTGTAATAGAAAACCCTATCCACAAATTTGGATTTTCTGAGCTATGACTCCTTGAAAATTGCATTTTCAGTGTTTTTGGAAGTGAACGTAGGCCAAAGTTCGAAGCCAAAAATGGCTATAATCTTTGTTTTTGGATAGTTTTAAGTGCGTTGTGATGTTTTAAGGCATCGTCTAGGCCTAGTTGGCAGCAGGGGTTTTTTTTCAAAAAAAAATCGTGAGCAAAATTTCAATTTCAGTGAGCAAAATTTCAGATGGGTGACCAATCGTAAATTTGCTAGTTTACGTTTTACACTTGGTTTTCGCCATTCGCGTACCCAAAAAACGGAATTATTACACTTTTAAGGCCAAAAGCGACACATTTAACACATTTAGCACATTTCGTTCAAAAACAACGCTAATTTTTTGTGAAATGAACTCAAAACACAAAGAAGGACACATTTAGTGGGCCTGCGAGGGTCCAAAAGCTATCAAATCTGGAAATATTACAATAATTTTTGACATTGGGCACCGTAAAATGACCACAATCGTCATTATTCGAGACGTTTCAGATAATTTTTTGGGACGGGCAACACAAGGCCAAGGGGGCCTAGCACCCTTGTGCTAACATTCACGTAGAAACTAAATTCGACTGCACATTATGCAATGAACAGGTTCACGATGCACCTATACATGCACATGCATACAGGGGCGTAGCAGGATTTTGAAAAGTTGGGTCGCACCTTGTCCACTTTTGTCCAGAATGGAGATTTTTTTCAATTCTTAGGGTGAATTTGGTCAAGTAGAGACCACAGATGTACATGGGAGGTCTGGGGGGGGGGGCCCACCGGCCCGAGACAGGGGCACAGGCCCCCCCCCCCCCCGGGACGGGCCCCCGCCCGCCCCCCCCCTCCATGGAGAAGGAAAAACGCGGCCCCCCGCACCCACCAAGAATCGCCGTAAAATGCTTCAAAAATGAGTAAAAAGCTAAAAAAATTGCTAAAAATAGCCAAATTTTGCCAAAAATGTCTATTTTTTAACAAAAATTTCAAATTTTTGCGTTTTTGTCCGCTCAAGCCCCCGAAATGTCGGGACAAGCCCCCGCTAAACTTTGGAAAATTGCGGGTCAAGCACCCCCCCAGACCGAGACCCCGTGTACATGTATGGTAGAGACGTAACGGAAATTTTTTCGGCCAGCGATAAAAACCAAAACGGGGACCCTTGTTGACAATTTCTTTAGGTTCGACAAAAATGGGAGGTCGCGAAACGGGAACATATATACATACATGTAACAGCATCACAATTTTGAGTACCCCTCACCCGCGCTTGATGGGACCCCCCTCCCCTGTGTCAACTCATTTTTGACCCCCCTCCCAAAAATGACGCAATTGTGACCTTTTTGAAAAAAAAAATTTTGACCGATTTAGACAATTTTTGGCAATTTTGGGTAAAAATCGCTTAAATTTGACAACGAAACGTCGATTTTTTTCAAATGGCCAAAATTTTACTCCCGCCGGGACCCTCCCCCCCTTTTTCCCTCTGGCGGGACTCTCCCTCTCTCCCCCGGGACCGAATTTTGGGGGGGTCGTCCCCCCATCCCCCCCCCCAGCTACATGTATGGTCGCGACCCCCGCGATGACCCACCCTGGCTACGCCCTTGCATGCATATGCTTTCGTGAAAGATAAAAGCAAGGAATCCTAAGCCACGGAGTTGCAGGGGTCTGGGGGCGGCAGCCCCCACAAAAAAAGTTGGAGAAATTTTTGATTTTTAGGCCAAATTTTGTTAATTGGAGACCTATCGGAAATTTTTTCAGCCGACCATAAAAAACCAAAGGGTGAGCGGTGAGCAGAATTTGAGCAAAATTTCAATTTTGGTGAGCAAAATTTCAAAATCGTGATCATTTGCCCCGTATTTTGCCCAAAAAAACCCTGATTGGCAGGATTCTCTAGGCTAAGCTGGCAGGATTTTTTCTGAAAATTGAATTCTGAAAATAGCCTAAGCCTAAGCCTAAGCCCAAGCCTAAATTAAGGTCAAGTTTGAGTTTGGTCAAAAATTGGACGTTTCTGGCAAATTTGGCCCAATTTTTCGGCAGGAACCCAGTCAAAGAGCCTTTGTTTTGATTCTAAAAAATTGTAAAGAATAACCATTTAGACAAGCTTAGAACGGAAAAAATAAGGGCTTCGGAAAAAAGAAAAAAACGTCCCACACTGAGGGTTCAGATTTCGAGGGGATTTCAGAAAATCCAAAAAATGAAATAGAGGTTCTTGAAGCAAAAATGCTTCCCTCAAGGTGCTCTATCCCCCCTCAAAAATAGGTCCACTAGCCCCCCTCCCCCAACTGCATTTAACCCGACGACCCTTTACCTTCCATCCATCCTCACGTGGCCAATTTTCTCAACAATAACCATACTAATATTAATATAGTATATACTATAGACATGAATACAAAATACATACCTTTGACGCCAGCCATGTGTATGTCAGACAGAGTTGACTTGTATTGGCGCGCGTGCTTTTTGGAAAGTACTAAAATACAAGCAAAATCGAGGTTAACGCCTTACTGCCTTATGGTAAAGGTTCGGGGAGGAGGACGAAATTATTTTCGCCCATAAATCGCTTCCTACCCCATGTTTAATTGATACAAATACATAGCCCCCATCGTCGGTCAGACTGAAGTGGGGGGGAGGAGAAATTATTTTCGATTCTAATTCGCTTCCTACCCCATCTTTTAATAAAAATATGAAACCCCCATTGTCAGCCATGCCCCCAATCTGATCTCTAGCCCCCAAAATAGCTGTCGCCCCTTTTAATAAAAATCTGAAGTGAAATTATTGGTGTTAAAACCCTTAGGGGTCGAATAAGTCGGAAAAACGGCATTTTTTCGACTAATGATCCGGAGTCCCCCTATATCCCCCAAACCTAGGGGGGGGGTCAAAATTGAACGCTCTTTCGAATAGGCTAGGTTAGAAGTTTGTAGAATGCAAGCTTTAGCTGGAAATCAAACTTTGTCAAAAAATTAAACTTTACATGAAATTTTTTGCGCAAAACTGAATTTAGGCAAAAATACTGAATCAAATTAAGACCTGCTGCTACCAGTGAAAGAGCAACTTCTAAGCTACTAAATGTTGAAAAAAAATTTTGTAAATCGGTTCAGGCTTTGAAAAGATACAAAACTTTTTCTGAAGCTACCCGAGCCAGGCTGATTGAAGCGTTACAGCACAGGTAAAGGCCGATTCACACGGTGCGTTTTTGCCGCTGCGATTTTGACGCAAAACGCAAGCCGCAGGGTGTCGCAAGCGAAACGCACCGTCTGAACAAGCTTTGCGGCCTTAGTGCGTCTCGCAGATCAGTTTGCTGCGTCTTCACTGTTTCAAAAAAATGACAAAGTGCTAAGCAAAAATTGTTAAAACCAACACAGACGTAGCATCAAAACGCAATGAAATCGCAGGTCGAATTGCAGTCTGGCGTTTAAAACGCTGCGGCAAATTCAAGACGCAGGCATTCCGCACTAAAAACGCTGCGTCTGTTCAGACATAGCGTTTTGCTTGCGGCAAGCTGCGTTTTGCCGCAGCGGAAAAAACGCTGCGGCAAAATCGCAGCGTGTGAATCGGCCTTCGCACTAAGCCTAAGCCTAAGCCTGAGGCCTAATTTTATGGGAAAACCTGCTAATAAGCATCAAAAATAAATTTTCTGCACTAAAGTACACCAATCAGCTCCATATTTTAAAAAAATTCCCAGCTATGGCCCGAAATTTGCACTGTACCTTACCTGTGCTGTAACGCTTCAATCAGCCTGGCTCGGGTAGCTTCAGAAAAAGTTTTGTAATTTTTCAAAGCCTGAACCGATTTACAAAATTTTTTCAGCATTTAGTAGCTTAGAAGTTGCTCTTCCAATGGTAGCGACAGGTTTTAATTTGATTCAGTATTTTTGCCTAAATCCAGTTTTGCGCAAAAAATTTCATGTAAAGTTTAATTTTTTGACAAAGTTTGATTTTCAGCTAAAGCTTGCATCCTACAAATTTCTAACCTAGCCTATTCGAAAGAGCGTTCAATTTTGACCCCCCCTAGGTTTGGGGGATATAGGGGGACTCCGGATCATTAGTCGAAAAAATGCCGTTTTTCCGACTTATTCGACCCCTAAGGGTTTTAACACCAATAATTTCATTTCAGATTTTTATTAAAAGGGGCGACAGCTATTTTGGGGGCTAGAGATCAGATTGGGGGCATGGCTGACGATGGGGGTTTCATATTTTTATTAAAAGATGGGGTTGGAAGCGAATTAGAATCGAAAATAATTTCCCCCCCCCCGCTTCAGTCTGACCGGAAAATTATTTCTAGAAAAAAACTAGAAAAAAATATCTAGTTTTTTTCTGGTTTTTTTCTAGTTTTTTTCTAATTCTTCTTGACGAATTTCTGGTTTTTTTCTGGTTTTCTTTCCAATTTTTTCTACCTTTTTTTTTCTGTTTTTTGTATCTGCCAGTCTCACGGTCTAGTTTTTTCTACTTTTTTCTGTTTTTTTACTGACCCTATAGATAATGTTTTCTAGCTTTTTTCTGGTTTTTTTCTAACTTTTTTCTGTTTTTTTTCCAGTTATTTTCTAACTTTTTTCTGGGTTTTTTCTAGTTATTTTCTAACTTTTTTCTGGTTCTTTCTAGTTATTTTCTAACTTTTTTGTAGTTTTTTCTAGTTATTTTCTAACTTTTTTCTGGTTTTTTTCTTGTTATTTTCTAACTTTTTTCTGTTTTTTTTTAACTTTTTTGTAGTTTTTTTCTAGTTATTTTCCAACTTTTTTCTGGGTTTTTTCTATTTTCTAACTTTTTTCTGATTAATTTCTGTGTTTTTTTCTAGTTATATATACATATAACGCGGTTATATATACATATAATGCTTTTGAATGGTCTTACTGTATATAGTCAAAGGGAATAAAAATTATATACGAACTCAGCAGCATAAATACACATATATACAGACAAATACATAAGTTGCAACGCTGAAAATAATATTGGTTGTTCACTTATTAAATTACAAAAACTGTTAAGATTTTGTGGTTTATGTACCTATACAAGACGATTGGATGACTTCAGCCCAAATATACATTTTCTTAGTATTATATATATATATATATATATATATATATATATATATATATATATATATATATATATATATATAAATTTTTGCGCTCATTACGTTATAAACGGTGGACAAACACCGTCCGCGTCTACCATTCTTGTATTTAAGTGGTACACAGCAGCCAAAGCCTAAACATTCCAAAAAATGCTAAATTTTGTTGAAACATCACCAAAACAGGTTTCGTAAGGGGTGTCGGGGTATGGGCCAAAATGACAAAAAACGACGTTTTACGGCTAAATAAATAAACGGTTTCAATGAAGTCTACGCATGTTTTTAGCCCAGATGAGTTAACTTTTGTAGCAACAATGGGTGAGTTTAGCATACAAATTATGGTTTTTTCCCCGCACAAACTTTGAACAGTCACAGGTAAACCACAACGTTTTTCACTGTTCTTGAGCTATAGAAGTATAGAGGAAAGGTATATAACTTGTTTGAAAAATGCAAACGGCGTTGGCCAAAACTGTTTTTGTGAAAAATTATGACATTATATGACATTATAAGTCAAATATTTGGAAAATTTTGTCACTTTGAAATTTTTCACACGCAAAATTTTGATAGTTCATTAAAAATGCTACAAGACTCAGAACTGCACAAAAATTGGTGAGGTAAGTCAGTTTCAGATGCGCTCTCGACCTGACCTACATACTCAAAAAAGGCCTATGTTTAAAGGTTGTACCAGGAAGCACTAGGGTTTTTCCCCACAAAATGCGGATCAAGTGCAGTTGGGGGGGGAAAAATAGTGGACCTATTTTTTGGTGTAGAGCACCTTGAGGGAAGCATTTTTTGTAATAGAACCCCTATCCACAAATTTGGATTTTCTGAGCTATGACCCCTTGAAAATTGCATTTTCAGTGTTTTCGGAAGTGAACGTAGGCCAAAGTTCGAAGCCAAAAATGGCTATAAGCTTCGTTTTTGGATAGTTTTGAGTGCGTTATGATGTTTTAAGGCATCGTCTAGGCTCAGTTGGCAGGATTCTCTAGGCTAAGCTGGCAGGATTTTTTCTTAAAATTTAGATTTTTTATTGCCTAAGCCTGAGCCTAAGCCTAAGCCTGAACCTAAGCCTAAGCCTAAGCCTGATACTAAGCCTAAGCCTAAGCCCCATACTAAGCCTAAGCCCTAAGCCTAAGCCTAAGCCCAAGCCTAAATTAAGGCCAAGTTTGAATTTGGTCAAAAATTGGACGTTTCTGGCGAATTTGTCCAATTTTTTGGCAGGAACCCGGTCAAAGAGCCTTTGTTTTGATTCTAAAAAATTGTAAACAATAATCTGACACCATTTAGACACGATTAGAACGGAAAAAACAAGGGCTTCGGAAAAAAATTGCGAAAACGTTCCTCACTGAGGGTTCAGATTACGGGGGGTCATATCTCAAAAAATCCAAAAAATGAAATAGGGGTTCTTGAAGCAAAAATGCTTCCCCCAAGGTGCTCTACTCAGAAAAATAGGTCCACTATTTTCCCCCCCCCAACTGCATTTAACCCCAAAATGCGTAGGGATTTTTCCCGCACGACTATATAATGATACCATGATAAAATTATGTGACGTTTGGAGGGCGATAATTAGCAGCAAGATGGCCGTTGACTGATCCGATCGGTGTATATGGGCCACAGAAAGACCTGAAAACATGAAAATATTGTTTTTGCACGATTCGGAGGTTCGTTTTGAAACACTCATCTACCCGGTTTACATTCGGTTTTGGAAAAATGTTTTCACCCATAAAATGCTACCCACCTCAACTTAATAAAAGTAAAAAAAACCCATGGCCCTGATCTGATCTCCGCAAAATGTTGCCGCTTTTTATGAACATATAAAAAACCTAAGATTTAAACTCAGCAGAAAAAAAGGAAGAAACACAAAAATACAATAAATTAATGTACAATAACGATATATGATATATAACATTAGGGATGGAAGTCTCGGTCTCGGTCTCGGTCTCGGTCAAAACCCGAGACTAGCCCCGTCTCGGTCTCGGTCTCGGTAGTCGAAAAGTCTCGGTTTGTACCCGGTCTCGGTTTTTCAATTCTGTAAAAAATTTTCCTGCGGTCCCCCCTTTGGTTTATATTTTTGGCAGGAATTTTTTTTTGGAAAGTTTTTATTTCACCAAAATTTCGCACCTAACAGTGAGATTCTGTCATTTTTTACCGAAAACAACTTTACTGTGGTTGTTTAGAATATCAGAAAACGCAGTACACACACAAAAATGTATGTTTGTGATTAAGTTTCTTATTTCATATTATCTTTCAAGTCTGTCTGTGTGATTATTATTATGTGATGTGATTATTATGTATTATTATATTTTATTCTTTAGTACTATTAATTAGTGTTTGGCTGGTCAACTTTTTTATGCCAATTGGTGGCACTGGCTTCACATACTTGACTGTAATTTCCAATTCTGTAGTATGAGTTTAGCAAAAAATCAAAAATAAATCTGTGAAAGTTCAACTAAACGCACTACTCAGAGCTATGCTGTGACACATGTAGTTCGGTAGATGAGAAGGGAAGACTCCACTCCCAACTAAAATTTAGTCCCAGGGGATTGAGGGGGGCCCACTTTAAGGGGTGTCACGTCGGATGCAAAGAATGAAAGAGCGTCATGGCGTGCAGCAGGGGCGGTCCCAGGGGGGGGGGGGCGCGGCCGCCCCTCTTGAAATTTTTCCCGACTGAAATTTTACACAAGGGTCCCCCCTTTGGTTTTTATGGTCCGACCGGAAAATTTTTCTGATGCGTCCCTAACGGACCAAATTTGGCCTAAAAATTAAAAATTTCCCCCAATTTTTTCCTGGGGGCTGCCGCCCCCAGACCCCTGCAACTCTGTGGCTTACTATTCCTTGTTATTATCTTTCATCAAAGCCTATACATGTATACATGAGTACATTATGCTGCATTTGCATGTCCACACGAGCATATTATGCTGCATTTGCATCTCTACACGATCATATTATGCTGCATTTAGTTGTGTAATACACTGTCTTCTGTCTGATGTGACGTTCCCATCATGTGTTTTATTTTCCTGTCGGAAAAAAAATTTATGATACGTCTCCAGTTGACCAAATTCAACCTAAAAATTGAAAAATTCTCCATTTTTTCCTGGGTACACCTTGGTTTTTAGTACAAACAGACTCAATTCATTACCCTTGATATGGATGCGGCAATAACAAATTAGCGTAAAGCCGAAAAACGCTATTATAAAAAGTCAAAAAATTTCTTCAGACCTCCGCCCCCCCCCCCGAAATCGAAGTCTGGGACCACCAGTGGCGTGCAGGTCTAATTTTTGAGCCATAGACCCTTTTTATCTTGGGTGTATATATTTCAGCAGAACATTGGTAATTCCAATACAATCTGAGCGATTTTTAACTAAATCCGACCAAACAGTGTCTAAAATTGCTATTTTCTGGCGAGAACAAGGACAAATTGCGTCTGCTTTGGGTTTTGGGACAGAGTTCAAAATTTCACAGTATTTAAGATGACAGGTTCCCACACCCACACAAAAGGAGGAACGAACCAGGAATGTAACCACCATTGCCGTGATGTAGCTCTTAGCTATATATACATAAGGTGTCTGATCATGGTCTTGTAATTTTGCTTAAAAACTTGTAAAAAGTCATCAAACAAATAGGTAAAAAATGGCAAAAAATGACCCAAAGTCTCGGTTTTGGCGGTCTCGGAATTTGGTCTCGGTCTCGGTAGTCTCGGTTTCGTGGTCTCGGTCTCGGTCTCGGAAAAAAAACCGAGACTTCCATCCCTATATAACATGACATGAAAGGTGCATAAGGGACTTTAAGAACGTTACAAAACGATTTAGTAAAAGCAGAAAAAAGTTAGAAAAAAGTCAGAAAAAAACAGAAAAAAACTAGATCGTATTTTGACAAAGTCAGAAAAAAACTAGAAAAAAACCAGAAAAAAGTTAGAAAAAACTAAATAATTTTTTCTGGTTTTTTTCTAACTAGAAAAAAGTTAGAAAAGAACCAGTTAATTTTTTACGATCTAGTTTTTTTCTGGAAATAATTTTCCTGTGGCAGCCCACGCAGCACCCCCTTCTAAATACGCCACTGATGTAATCTGTCCCGTTTTATTCTAAAAAATAAAACGAATCCAAAATAAAGCATGTAGCTAAAATATTGATCGTTTCGTATAGAAAAAATATGTATGTATATATATATATATATATATATATATATATATATATATATATATATATATATATATACGTGAACAAGAAGAAGAAATTTAAAGTTTCATCTTTTGCCGTCATGTAAAGTTCTTGATAAAGTTAAATTTTCGGTTAAGCTTTGTTTTCAGATAATATGGGCGAGCTTGTTTTCGACAGTCTTCTGTCAGTTCCAATTTCAGTGGACAACGTTGTATGCAAAATTCCAAAGTAAGTTGCTCCACATATATAAACAGCGAGTTTCAGCAAGTGCTGAATGTTGTTTTCTCTGTTGGTGTTTTTTTTTCCAATTTCTTCTGTTTCGCTACTTCAATTCGTATTGTTACTATTCTCTAGGGTACAATTTTTAGGACAAGTTTTCAAAATGTTGAGTTGCTACAGGCCAGTCAAAGTTCGTGTAGCACCCCGTAGAATTCTTCAGCGTTGTGTGTTTATGATAAAACTGGGATGATCATAAGGTGTTCCGCAAAATGTTGCTAATGAGACGGATGGAAAAATTAACTAAAGAACGAGAACCGATCAAGTTACGTATACAGTCTTTTTTGTAACATACTGTGTATGCAATATAATGTGTTATCTTAACTAGATTGTGAATTGTGCGCTTTGTTCAGATTTTTGGTAGATGCATTTCGGTTGATTGAAAACAATTTGGACGCTGAGGGTCTATTCCGTAAAAACGGTTCTCATGCAAGACAGCAAACATTGGTATGTATATAAATTGCTACAGTAAATCTTCTGTTGTCAATAACTTAAGATAAGATAAAGACAGTTTATTGCTAGAAAAGGATCATCGGCTTTACAAAATGGACCAGCAATAATACAAGAAACTGAAGAGCCGGTGATATCTAATGTTAGTAACACTCATATGCCGCGAACAGAAAGAAACCCAAGAGGGGTTACCAACCGTTCGGAGAGGCGTTTATTTTTTGTTAGCAAAAAAAGCAATAAAGAAGAATAACACAAAACAAACGAAACAGGTAAACACTAACGAAAAACAAAAGAAAGTAAACTAGCAAAAGGACGGGGAAGGACCATCCCCTGATCACTTAAGACCCCGTCCGGATAAGAAATTAGACAGATTTACGCTACTCAGACGAATTTTGAACTGAGCTTCGTTAGGAGCGGTAACGACATATTCAGGCAGAGAGTTCCATATTGCTCATCTTTCGACTGCTTCGACTGTCATGAATTGAAAATAAGAATTCCAACTTTTTTGTGCTCAATTTTTATTCCGTTATCCTGTTTTCATTTCAGATTGATTATTTTGAAACAGGTTGGTCTGAAGAGGATGATGCACAGCTTTTATCCGGCATAACTGTCCATGACGTTGCCAGCGTGATCAAGCAGTTCATTCGATTGCTGATCGACGCTCCTATTCCCAACAATTTGTTGCCCTTCTTTTTGAACGGCGCCCTGCTGAGCAAAGAGGATGAGAACAGATCCGTGGAGATCGTTCTGAACCTGTGTCATCTGTTGCCTGATCAACATTTGCATTTACTCAGATATATCATGGAAAAGTTGAATACAGTTAGTTTTCTAGTGTAGTACTTGCTGAGCCGTGAAAACACAGCTAACATCAAAGCGTGTTTTCATCTTTTTACAGTGTCATACAATATAACTAACGCCAGTGCTTGTTTAGCCTGTCCTTCGGTAATTCTTTGCCTAGATCTTCGACGTCAAAATGGAAAGCGATATCACATTTAGACTCGATTCTCGAGAAACCTCCCCCTGTAACATCGATTTCGGACGGAGGCCGTCCTTCCCTATATAGAATATGTGCACATCCACCTACATAGTTTTGTGACCGGACGTATAACAAAAATATTTAATAATGTTATTTATTTAGTACCATTCTCAAGTGAAAGCCTGTTAAAAACGGGTTAAAGAGTGGTCCTATTTTTAATGCTCTAAGATCTGAGGCCTGTACGCTGAGACCGTTCCCGTTTTGCTAGTTTTTTGTGAAGCTATGGGACACCCCTTCTTCTCTAAATATGTACCCATTCTTTTTTAATTAACATATAATGGAAAAATTTCTCCAGCGATCCAATACGACGTATGAATGTAGCCGGATTTATTCAGAGTTCTACGCTTCTACGGCTGAGCTGAACGAAAGACGGTAGCGAGTAATGAAATGATTGAATTATGTGTATTATATATATATATATATATATATATATATATATATATATATATATATATATATATATATGTGTGTATATATATATATATATATATCAGGGTTGGGCACAGGAAAAAAACTCCCGGAAAAAAACGGTTTTTTTCCGTTTTTTTCCGTTTTTTTCCGAGGGGTCGGAAAAAAACGGAAAAAAACTCGAAACTGGTAAATTAGTCGTATAAAGTTTAAACTTGCTGAAAATGCTTTAAAACCGTTTGAAAAGCGATAGTAGGCCTGTTTTGTGACTACTTAAGGATAGATTATGAATTAATTGGCAATGCGAGCACGGAATGCTGCTGATTTCAAGTTTTGATATTAGCTTTTCGTTAAATAAGAAGTTATCTGTTCCTTTTCTGGATGTGTAGAGTAATGAACCGGGTCTAGCAATGTTATAAACTAGATTTATTATTATATATACTAGGTTTTTTATATGTATAAAAAATGTATATGGGCCTAAACCATATTACAGCTGCCTTATTAGGTAGGTAGTCAAAAGTAGTAAGTTTCGATGACACTTATATTTTTTTAAATATCACATTTTAATTGCCGCCAGACCAGCTTATTTGTTTGTGATTATTACCTATGTACCTTATTCTAATTAACCTAGAGCGGAGAGCGGTGGTTTTATTCCACCAAATACGAAAAAAATGAAATTGTGTCCGTTTTGTCTAAATTTTTAGCATTATCAATCAAACGAATGTCTTTCTTAGCAGCGAAACATTGGATCGGCATCGAAACATACGCTGATCTAATCCCCATTATTCTATTAGGGATTATTTTTTTTGCTATTGCTGCACGTAATTGACGTATTGAACCAGAATACCTACCCAACGGATTGATCTCTTCTATTTGAACCAAGGAAGCTTATCGTTAGGCGCCAAGCGGATGCAATTCTGACCCTTTCGTAGCAAAAAGTAGATAGCGATTTTTAAGTTTTTTATGAAAATTTTATAGAAAAATTTAAAATCAAATTAAAAACAACTGGTTAATTTATTTAACAGTTAAAAAATCAATTTTTCGAAGTTTTTGGTCCATTTTTGAAATGCAAGTATATTTGTCAAAGGCTGAATGGCGAATGATAAGCTCGGATACACTTTGCACATGCCAGGACCTAATGTTTCCACTAATTCGAAACCCCCTCATGTGACTACCAACTTGCCCCACCTTAGTCCTACCCAAATTAACCGATTAAAACGTATATAAATTTTAGGTTCAACATTGGCAAAACATAAAATGACTTAGAAATTAGAAAATACTTGCAGCAAAAAACTACGTGCAGCAATAGCAAAAAAATTAATCCACTAATAGAATAATGGGAATTTGATCGGCGTATGTTTCGATGACGATCCAATCTCGCTGCTTAAACCGTTGTTCTCTCATCTATCTAGTGCAGACAAAACAAAATAAGCAGTGAAAAGTCGCCAGCAAATAATAATCAAGTTACTAGACGAAAATTGTAAAAATTACAGTCCAAAAGTAATTTATCGCCATTTTTGGACATCGGAAAAAAACTCGGAAAAAAACCGGAAAAAAACCTGAAAAAAACCGGTTTTTTTCCGGCCATAATTTTTTTCCGGAAAAAAACCAACCCTGGTATATATATATATATATATATATATATATATATATATATATATATATATATATATATATATATATATATATATATATATATATATATATATATATATATATATATATATATATATATATATATATATATATATACTCAGGTGGCCAAGCACAGAGAAGGAAATAGAATGGACGCACACAATTTGGCAGTGGTATTTGCGCCAAACCTGTGCAAACTTGCAAACAATTTTCGAAAGTCCAGTCAGTTCGAAAGCAACACTCAGGATTGGTCTTTGGGTCCCGCTCTGCAACTGGAAGCCAGTGTAATACTCACAAAACTGCTTATTGAAAATGCCACTGGAATAGGTATATATACATATTACATTAACAATATTGATTACTTATTGATGAGTTTGGAGATATTATATTTAAACTTGTTTCGACTTTGTTTACCTAAAACTGTCAACTCAAGCTTAGGATTTTCAATGATCTTTTAACATTAGACAGTTTAGTTGCACAGTGTAAATTGCAACTGTAGTTTGTAGGCTTATATATTTTTTTGTTTTGTGCGTTGTCCTGAATTTTAACATTTGGTTGGATTGGATTTATAATTCTTTTATTTTTTTAAATTTCCGAAATATATCCTTCGCTCTGTGTTTATCAAGTATATATATATATATATATATATATATATATATATATGTTGTTTTTCATTACTAAAAAGTGTAAATGGGCGCGTCTCTACGAAGTTGAGAAAATATTAGCTCATTCTCAAAAACGAAATTTGAGTTAACGAATTTAAGTGATTAGAAAGTTAACGAACGCAAGAATTATTGTGTAACTGTAGGCGTTGTAACGGAATACGAACGAGTGATGTCCCCTTCCATGTATGCTGACATTCTTCCAGTCGTCACCAAGCGACCATCACAAATGGGCAGTGAAAAAGCTAGCTGTGCAGATAATCGGAAATCGACAAAACAGCGTAAGTCGCGTCTTAGAGCCAATGTCTGAAATAATTAAACGGGAAAATTAAACAGAGTAAAAGCCTATTCATACGAGGGTGCATGAGCGGGCGCATTCTAGGATTAGAATATTCACACTGCCTGCTGCATTATTTCACACAATGCAGCAGGCAGTGTGCGTGTGTGAACATTCTAATAATAGAATGCGCCCGTCACGGTATGGAACAATTCGCAAGCAAGCACTCATATCAAGAGTACATAATAGCTTCTCTATATAGAAGAAGAGTGAGACACTCTCCAGCCTGCCTATGTTCTAGCACAGGCAGATGCGCTGGTCGTTTTCAGGCTACATGTTGACATTCTATGCAACATGTGCCTGACCAATCAGCGCGTAGATTCCCTGCGTAACACACTTTAGTACATAATCGCTGATGCGCTGATAAGCATTGAGATAGGGATAAAAGCTTAATAACTCATTATTTATTCATAGTCTGCTTGCAAAAACATTAAAAAAGGTTTGAAAATACCTCTAGGGATATTTTGGCAAACTTTCAGCGAAATTGATTGAGAAACTTTTTAGATATAAACTTTTCTGAAATTCTTCAAAGTTTCTCAATCAATTTCGCTGAAAGTTTGCCAAAATATCCCCAAAGGTATTTGCAAACCTTTTTTAATGTTTTTACAAGCAGACTATGAATAAAAAATGAGTTATTAATCTTTATCCCTATCCCGTTTTATGATTGGAGCACGTGCACAGGCGTCTGCCAATCAGAGAATAGGAGCTCGCTTCTGATTGGCCAGTCACATGTTGTATAGAATGTCAACATGTAGCCTGAAAACGACCAGCGCATCTGCCTGTGCTAGAACACAGGCAGGCTGGAGAGTGTCTCACTATTCTTCTATATAGAGAATAGGGATGGAAGTCTCGGTCTCGGTCTCGGTCTCGGTCTCAGTCAAAACCCGAGACTAGCCCAGTCTCGGTCTCGGTCTCGGTCTCGGTCTCGGTAGTCGAAAAGTCTCGGTTTGTACCCGGTCTCGGTTTTTCAAATGTGTGAAAAATTTTCCTGTGGTCCCCCCTTTGATTTATATTTTTGGCAAAAAAAATTTGTCGAAAGTTATCATTTCACGAAAATTTCACACCAAACAGAGAGATTCTGTCAATTTTTTCCGAAGACAACTTTACCGTGGTTGTTTAGTTTATCAGTAACCACAGTACACACACAAAAAGTTTACGTTTGTGTTAGGTTCCTTACTTAAGCATGTCTGTGTGATTATTATTATATTTTAGTCTTTAGTATTAGTATTTGGCTGGTCAAATTTTTTATACCAGTTGGTGGCTTCACATAATATGTATATAGTTAACTGTAAATTCCAATTAGTATGAGTTTAGCAAAGATCAAAAACAAAAATCTGAGAAAGTATATACAACTAAACGGACTACTCAGAACCATGTGGGGACATGTAATTCGGCAGATGAGAAGGGAAGACTCTACTCCAAACTAAAACTTAGTTCCAGAGGATTGAGAGGGCCCCACTCAAAGGGGGGTCACGCCGAAGGCAAGAATGAAAGAGCGTCACGGCGCGCAGGTCTAATTTTTAAGCCAAAACCCTTTCTATCTTGGGCATACATGTACATGAGGTCTCGGTCTGGGGGGAGGGGCTTGTCCCAGAATTTTTGAAATTTTAGGGGGGCTTGTCCCGAGTTTTTGGCAGCTTGAGCTTAACCAAAAGCAAAAATTTCGTATTTTTGCCGAAAAAAGGGAAATTTTCGGCAAAATTTGGCCATTTTTTCGTTTTTTGCTTTTTTTGAAGCATTTTTCGGCGATCTGGAGCAATTTTTGAGTGTTTGGGGACCTTTCTGGGAGGGGGGCTTGTCCCAAGAATCTCAAATCTGGGGGGGGGGGGGGGCTTCCCGCCCTCAGACCCCCCCCAATGTACATCTGTGATCTTGGGTGTATTTTAGCAGCATTGATAATTCCAATACAATCAGAGCGATTTTTAACTAAATCCGAGCAAAACAAGGTCAAAAATTGCTATTTTCTGGTGAGAACAAGATCTTGCGTCTGTTTTTGGACATGTCAAAATCTCACAATATTCAAGAAGACATGGTCCAACACAAAAAGGGGAAAGAACCAGGAATGTAACCAATATTGTCGCGATGTAGCTGTTAGTTATATATACATAAGGTGTCTGACGATGGTCTTGTAATTTTACCTAAAAACTTGTAAAAAGTCATCAAATCAATAGGTGAAAAAATGGCAAAAAACAACCCAAAGTCTCGGTTTTGGCGGTCTCGGAATTTGGTCTCGGTCTCGGTAGTCTCGGTTTCGTGGTCTCGGTCTCGGTCTCGGTCTCGGTCTCGGAAAAAAAACCGAGACTTCCATCCCTAATAGAGAAGCTATTATGTACTCTTGCTCATATGAATAGGTTTTAAAGCTTTGGTCGCTTATGTAGGTGTTGTTGAGCATGAATTCAATCGGATTTATACTACTGTTTGACTTGAATTATTCAGGGTCTTTTTGTTCTTTATGTTATAATTTATAATAATAAAATTTGGCAAGTTTGATTTACTAATTTCATTGATTGCTGTGAATTTTGATAAAATTTGTTTCAGTTTACACATTTGTTTTGAGCGTCTTTTTAAGGTATCAAGCTTTGTATTTCAGGATTTGTTCGTGGCTTGAAAAGACTAATGACGTCATCCGAAACCCCACTGGGTCGTCGTGGCAAAGGAGTTCACAATGGCTGGCCCCGAGAACGACTGAGATCATTCAGTGGCTCGGCCAAACCGGATCAGAAAATTTCACCATTGGCTTTAACAGAGTCACGATCTGTAGACTCTTTGGATGCTGGCGGCAGTGACATGTTAGTGTGCTATAAAGTCTGATTAAAAAATACTGGACCCTTAGGCAAGAAGAAACACGCGATTTCTTGCTTACAAAAAGAGCTAATTGCAAACATCAAGAGGGCAGCAACCAGCAAGTAGTCGAAAAAATCACGCCGCCGGTAAAGTAATCTCTGGGCAGACATTAGATAACGTTTCGTTAGTGACTAGTGTACTAAAACATTGCACTGAATAGTTCACTGCATTACATAACCAAAACCAAACAACACAGAAATGGTACTGAATTAGAAATCAGTTGAAAGTATCAGTTTTAATTTTAAGATATGCCTAGGATAACAAAAATTATCTTATTTCGCTAAGTGCCTAAACTTATCATAGTTCGCTAAAATTTAGTTTTGTCTAAGTTTAACTGTCTTGAACTTACAAGAAACATATCAGAAAGATTTTTTACTGATTATAATTTTCTTTAGAATATGAAATGAGAAATATGAGACCAATATGAAATGCCTTTTTAGTTTCGCTTGTGAGTTTGATAAAAAAACTAATAATGTTTTTATTTCAGACTTTATGCAGAGCAAGCGTCCACAACTCAGTCGTGTGATGCTATTGATATGGTTACTGCAGAGGTAAATTGATTTTCGAATAATTCAACCTAAAAACTTTTTAGGAATCCTATTTTAAACTTTTTAAGCCCGGTTCATAGTTGTCCGTAAGGGCTGTCCGTGTCCGAGTCCGTGTCCGTGTCCGTAAGAGTAGTTTGATTCGCAGTTGTCCGGATGTCCGTAAGAAATTGTCCGTGAGTGTCCGTAAGGGCTGTCCGGATGTCCAGAAGGTAAGTTGAATTCAGTTCAACTTTTGTCCGTGTCCGTAAGGAATTGGCCAATCAGATTGTAGCATTTATAGTCACGTGTACGTGCGTGCTCATAAAATTCCTCCGCGCATGGTAAAATAATGTTAAATTTGTCGTAATTTTAGCTAAACAGCTTGCTTTTTATGATTGCTGAACGTTTTTATTGATTTTTCAAAACTTGCGTTCACACACTCGTCTGCTGCACAGCAAAGATGTTGGTGTTATTTTATATGCATACGCATTGTCCGTAGCACTATGAATTAATGCTGCTGACGGACACGGACACGGACAAATGTTACGGACAACCTTCCGGACACGGACTCGGACACGGACAACTACGGACACTTCCGCACTACTATGAACTAGGCTTTAATGTCTACCACACGCATTGTGCAGAAAAGACCTTAATAATCAGTGGGGGTCAGAGGAGCAAGATAATCATGCTGAATGCTAGGTTTGATGCAATCTTCAATTAAATCTGGAAAAGGTGAGCGATTACAGACCTACGAACGAATTATTGTTGTGCAGGCTATTAAATGCCGTTGGAATTCGATTGGTTGAATTTAGAAAACTATTTTGAAACTGATTTTTTAAACTTTAGTCATCAAGTATTTATAGGCGTTTATGCAATTCACCAAAACGTTCAATCAATCGGAAGAATTAAAATGTTCGAATTCAGTGGAGCATTCCAAGCAAATCATTGAAGCATGCCGAACAAACATCTTTTGATCCAAACGAAACTAACTCCTTTGTTTTGTTTTAGGGAAGTGCAATGCAGATTGACAAGTCTTTGGTTGTTTCACAAGACTGTGTGCATCGCGGCAATGGTGAAGAAGTGTTTTGTGCTGCTGCTGCTGCTGGGGAAGAGATGGATATAGTTGGCAGAAATTTGGATGCTGAAGACGCCGAGAAATCCCTGCAGGAAATGAGCAGCCATATTTTTCTGAAACCAGCAGCCATTGTAAAGCAACGAAAATCGTCCACCAGCACCGTTGGCGGCTGTCGGCTAAGGCGTGGAAAGCCGAATACAGTTCGTGCTGGTTTGATTGTCAGTCGACGAGTGACCACTTCAGGCGTTACTCCAGCCAGCAGACGAAAGTCTAGCGCAGCCAGCCGCCGCTCTTTGAGCAGAACAACAGCCCCCAGCAGCGGCTCAAGACGCCAGAGTCAGTCAAGCGTGAAGCGGCAGCAGCGTCAGCGTAAGAGTAGACTTTCTCTGGATATTTCCATTATGAACGGTGATGGAGTGTCCACACGGTCGTCTGGCAAGATTTCCACCTCTGAGCAAATCAGCCGATATGTCTCTTGGCCGACTCCTAGCTCGGCCCGTAAAATGGGACAGCTGGCCAAACGGTGCAGTGACGAAGGGCTTTCGCTCAGCCAGCTGGCTGCTAATGTACAGAATTGGGCCAGCTTGGCTTCCACGTCTGACTTGTCGGCTTGTAAAGCGTCTCGAGTCAGCATTGAACGACTTACACCGGAATCGGTGCCGATGTCTGATCAAACGAGAAGTTTGCTGGAGAAAAGTGCCAGTAGTGTGCAAAAGCGTAGACGCACGCGCAGACAGACGGAAGAGCAAACGCCGTCCCCCGTTGCGGTGAATGGAAATGGTAAAATGGAGCATGACGATAGCGCAGATTTTGCCGAAAGTGATGCCAGAAAACAGTTTATTCTCCAGCAGCAGAGTCCAAGCGAAATAGACACGGCTGCGCCCGTAGCTCGCTCTTCGGCCAGGCCAAGCATTGCCTTTCTGCAGTCGCAAAGAAAGGGCAATGTGCGATCGAAAGTGGATAAATTCAATCGACTATCCAAAGGTAACAGTCCGGTCGCTGAAGCCTCTGGGAGCGGCGAAAAGCGACGTTCCGTGGAAAACAGTCGACCGGCTCGGCGTCGATCCACGGCCAGATTGAACGTCGCGACTGATGGCAGAAATGGCCTACCGCCACGTCCTAAAGCGTCCACTGCTGCGTCCAGCTTGAAGCGACGCTCTACTAATAGACTGAGATCTGCAGATATGGAGAGTCCAGCTAGACTTTTGGATTTTGACGATACGCTGAATGACGAGGTGTTTCCGGCCACCGGTCTTTTATCTTCCACCAAAGCTACGATTATATTCACTCCCACGTCTAGCCAAAAGGAAGGAGAGTCTGAAAGTTCGCGTGGTTTGCGACTTCGACCAAATTACTGGTCTAGCAAATTCCCACCGGCCAGTCCTCGAGTCAGAGATGCCAAAGAGAAGCGACTGAGCAATGGGGCCAAGCCACCGCTCTCGGTCAACAAGTCTCCGCACTTGAAATCGGTCAAAGGCAAGCCCCTGAAACGTTTGCAGGGAGCTACGTCCCCCCTGCCTAGTCCCAATGGGGTTCGAACTCTACGTAGCTACACGGCACGTTTGACCCTTTCCCCATTTCCTAAAACTAGCATGATTTTGTGAACTTGATTTTCGTTTATGTACTTGTGAATTGGATTGGAGTGAAGAACGTTTTTTTATGCGCTGGTAAACATAACATGTGGATTTTTTACTTACTGACGGCTTACAGGTAACCGTAACAATGTCATGTCGATATTATATAAGCCGTGCTTTATATTTGATTTTGTTGTGCTCTTGTTTTTACGTGTGATGTATAATAATTGACCAATCGATTAATATTTGCTTTTAAGGTGGTCGCTCAATTTTAAATGTTTTTCGGAATTATAATATGCGTTTGTTATGCCTACAACTTGCCTGAACTTGTGGCTGAGAAAAAGGAGTCTTGTCCTTGTGCCTCTTCTCGCTAACGAAAACTAAATCAAGACAGCCATGTTTTAACTTTTTTCCAATATCGCATAAGGCATAAGTTTCACCAAAACATTGCGAGAAAGTCCTCAGAACTATTTGGTAACAAAATTTGTGACCCTAAGCTGACAGGATAAAGGGTCAATCCCTTTAGCGGATTAAACGGACTGTACTTATTTTAGTGCCAGGTTAAGTATGAATTATCAAACTAAACAGACTAAACGAGTTCAATTAAATCAGCAGCCTAATTTTAGTCCGAATCCGTTCTTAAACTACTACTGACTAAACGGATTTAACAACACGCGTACCTAAGTCCGTTTAGTTTTACTAGAAAGCAGCGCCCTAAAATTTAAGTCCGTTTAATTCGGCTGGAATGACATTCTTTAGCATGATTTTTGAACCGTTTAGTCCGTTTAAAATTAACCCTATAATCCGGTAAAGGAACAGGCTTTAAGAATGGGTTATTTGTTTAACTTTGTTACTTTCTTTTAACTTATCAACGCTTTCACTTCAGCGAGTGTGTACGAAAGTGTGTTACGCATAAACTGTACGCTGATTGGCTCATCAATTCGTGGCCATTGTTTGTTTTTGGGATGTATTGGCTCGCGCATTTGCACTGCTATTCAGTGGACAGGCAGGACAGTTAGCTTCACTCTACTGTGAGTTCTTAAGAGGGTCGTTCGACATGTGTTCATGCCATAGAGTCCAATCAGTAGGTAGGTTTAGCCTCACACACCCGCAGTAGCCAATACTAGGCTACGCACCCTTGGTTAGTGTGAAAGCGAACAGCCACCTTTAGAATCTCACAAATGGGCGATTCGGAGCCACTATTTTGCAGCAAAAGATTGAAAAAGACCAGTGTTAATGTTTTTGTTGAGTAGAAACTTTCTCAGTCAAGGACATCAATTTGTCACATGGCCTTTTCAGGTGACCGTTCTCTACCACGTCAACCAATCAATGCGCGTAGTATAGCATGTACGCTGTTTAGTAGTGACATTGTGTGTTGCTGGTGTGCGACGCTGACGCACCGTGCTGATTGAATTATGTCATTATGAGTGACAAGAGTACACAAATAATAAGCAATGGCAGTCGTATAAAAAAAGAGTTACTGCCTTTCAATTGAATAGTTAACACCTTCCCCACGTGGACATGAGTTGATGAGCATTCAGCATACAGGTGTTGCGTTTATTATTCAGTTTTATTCGCCATTCATTTTTAATGCGTTATTAATTTTATAAACGTGCTGCTTAGTGCTTACTAAAAAGTTAGATTAAACTAGCAGACAGCAGTACGTATGGTTTATACATTTTCAGAATTTCGAAGAAAAAAATTAGTTTAGAAGTAAAAAGTGGTAAATGTTGCTCAGTGCCCAGAAATACAAGCCGTCTAATTTTTTTATTGTTTGCTTGAGTTGATTTAGGTTACCTAAGATCAGGTGAATAGGTGAAAAATTGAACCGGTGCACACCAGAATCAACAGTTTATTTTGCGGTTGTGGTTGAGTCAGGCCCAAGCTAATCCATATACTCTATTGACTGCTTTTTGATACTTTCGATGCTGCCTTATTCGTAATTCGGTGATTCCATGTAATCTACTGCCAATTCTGTCTTTTTTATTTTTGTTTAATAAACGTGATTAAATTCTACTCATCTCGTTCTACTATTTTCAATATCTGGATCAGCCGGACTAGTAGTATCAGGGGTTACGTTTATTAATCTGAGCAAAGGTTACAGAAGAGGAGGGGAGGAGTATGTTCCTTTACACATTTGTAATTTGTTTGATATCAATGGACATGCCACAGTTTTGGTGGTTGTCACGTTACACCAAGACAACAGAGGCCTCAGACTTGGGTATGCTTCACCGACGAAACAAAATCAATTCATAGGTCCGTGATGTTGACTCTCTCACAAAATTTGATAATAATTAATAATATCTATTGTTATACCCACAGCGGGCGGACGAGGACGGCGACCCCCAAGCGCCACGCGCGACCCCCCCACCGGACGCACCCAACGACACCACGGGGAAGGAATCGGAAAAACTTGAAGGGGGAGGGCGGGGGCACGCAAAAAAAAAAAAAAAAAAAAAAAAAAAAAAAAAATAAAAAAAAAAAAAAAAAAAAAAAAAAAAAAAAAAAAAAAAAAAAAAAAAAAAAAAAAAAAAACACCCACCAGTTGCAGAAAAAAAAAAAAAACAACACCCCCCCCACCCCCCCCCCGGTCGCATCGCAACGATGTTCGAAGGGGTGAGACTGTTGTAAATGATAAATCGGTAGGGCCTATAAGACTTGGGGCTCAGGCTGTGGTGTAGTCGTAGTGGTTACCATTCTTGTCGTCGATGCAAGCGGCCCGGGTTCGATTCTCGGCGCTACCACTTCTTTCTTTCTTTCTAAATTGGGGCTTCCTCTGTCTGTCAACAAATGTAAAGTTTCTCAAATTTGGCGGGCCCAAAACTTCTTTCTTTCTTTCTAAATTGGGGCTTCCTCTGTCTGTCAACAAATGTAAAGTTTCTCAAATTTGGCGGGCCAAAAAACAGCCTTTTTTACATTTTGTCCTCCATTTTAGATTTAAAAATACATACGGAAAATCCGGATCAGACAATTTTGCGCACAGATGTGGGCTAGGACTACCTATGCCAAGTTTCAGTTTGATTGGCTATATCTGGTCTGTGCTAGATCTGTTCAACTAACGGCTATATTTTAATCGGCTTTTTGATAAAATCATGCCAAATCCTATACATACATACAAAATACATGTAAATAGACTGACAAAGGCACTGAAGCTGAACCAAAAGTGCACCTTCAAGCTTAATTGTTTGTATCTGAGGTAGACGTGGCTCGGGGGAGTATGTGAAAAAGAGCAGAATCGGAGAACTTTGATTTTTTGCCTAGGTAGCGTAGCCCCCCCCCCCACTTTACAGAAGACATTTTCGACTAGGCAAAAGCTTGGGGGACACTTCTGTCTGTGACACCGGGCCTTAGTGCTAACTGCTAACCCAATCATCGAACACTCATTACGAGTTACGACACTTGCACCACTACCGACAATCAGCAGCCTGCAACGTGGTCAGTAGGCATGGGCACGTTTACAAAAATCTGTAAACGTTTAAACGCTCGCGTTTATAGATGAGAAAACGCGTTTAAATGTTTAAATGCGTTTTCCTGTTGTAAACGTTTTTTGACCGTTTAAACGTAAACGCGTTTAAACAGTTAAACAAGGGAGCGTTTAAACGCGTTTAAGGTGGTACTAACGAATATGCAGTGGTTTTTAATTTTTTGCAAAAAATTAGTTGTTAAAACTGTATTTTTTGAAAATAACGTCTATAAAAAATTGATTCATATACACAAAATGGCAAATGAAGTTAGCGGGATCATGTGAAAACATTTTTAGGAGCAAGCCAAGCCAACAAGCCAAACTACACAACAGGAGAATGGAAATTTAACAGTTTTGGCCACTTTTCTAAGCGCATGCGCAGCGCATAAACACAAAAATAAACATGAATAAACTTTTGCAAATTTTCTGGACCCAAAATGAAAATTTTTTAAATTGCTTATATTTTTGCGCAGATATAAAACCCGAAAGTTAAGTGTGAATAGACACTTTTTACTTTGAAACCGTATATTTCATTTAATAATTGACAAATCATAAAATCGTGCATTTTGGGTCTAGATAATTCACTTTTAAATATTTATGACATTTTTTCGCATGTTTTTGTTCTTTAAACTCTTCAAAAAGTGGCCAGATTTGAAAGTGCTCAAAAAACTCAACTTGGTCTACTTTTAACACGTGCCATACAAACAATATTTACAGTTGTACAATAAAACTTTGCTTAAATGTAGAAGAAAAGTAGCGCTTTCTAACGATATAAAAAATATGCTCTAAAGTTAATTAATTATTTAATACGAGCCTGTTGAAAAACACTGCACATTCGTTAGTACCACCTTAAACGTTTAAACGGTTAAACAAGTGAGCGTTTAAACGCGTTTAAACGGTTAAACAAGTGAGCGTTTAAACGCGTTTAAACGGTTGAACACGTAAGCTTAAACGTTTAAATGGTTGACGAGTATATAAGCGTTTAAACGCGTATAAAACGTTTAAACGATTATACATGTAAGCGTTTAAACGTAACTAAACGTCAAAGGGTTCGAAAACAGCGTTTTTGAACCCGTAAACGTTTAAACGGTTCCAAACCGTTTAAACGTTTAAGCGCGTTTGAACGGTTCAAACCGTTTAAACGTGACCATGCTAGTGGTCAGAGACTGAGTAGGTGATTAGACACTAGACATAACCTACCATGGGTAACAGAAACGTTTGTAGGGTCGGTGAACGCTTAAATTTTGTCGCCATGTAATGCTTTGGATTTCAGAAACAGTTGCTTTTGTAGTTGTTCGAAGCAATGTGTTATCTGGTTTGATCTCTGCTTCGTGCCTTGTGCTTTAATGACAAGTAAGGGTTGTAGCATGGCTGCGAGTGCACTCAGATATTTGTATGCACGATGCGCTGGAAAGCTCCGAGTGTAAAGCACGAGTGCGCGCAGCGCACGAGTGCTTTGCACGAGGGCTTTCCAAGCAGAGTTGCATACTAATATCTGAGTGTCAGTGCTAGCCATGCTACAACAGACTTGTCACATGGCCTTAACACAGGTGAAAAACAAAATATATTGGTAGCGGTAGGATTCGAACCCACGCACAACTGACTTCTAGTTTCAGAGTCAGCGCCTTAGACCACTCGGCTACGCTACCTTGGATGGAAAATGTTTAAATGACAACATTATTGAGTTAAAGAGTTAGAAGTTATTAAACAGAATAATAATAAATGACATTATTATTGAGACGGAACAACTAAGTAACTGGTGTTTATAAAGAAGCCTATGTAACTAAACGGAGACAACGACAGCCCTTCACACTGTACGCACTTTAATTTTATCACAACTTGGGTTTTAATTAACTGGTTCTGAAGCAGCCGTGGTCAAGTGGTTACGATGGACGACTACGGACCTTGATGATGTGGTGCTCGATGGTTCGATTCTTTGCGTTCTTTTTAAGGTTCTTTCTTACTTCTAGCAAGCGTGCGATAATCTTTGAGTGCACGCTGCGTCGAATACGCCTATGCTTACCGTGTGTTCAGAGAGTGCAACAAATCTCTGACTGCACTCTTAGAAGTTAAGAGATTACAGGAGCCGCACATATCAGAGATTTGTAGCATGCCTAATTACGTACAGGCCATGTGACAATCATTTTTGTCCCTGAAGCACTGCTCAAATCAAGTTAACAATAGTATTGATGGGTCAATTTAGATAATTGTGAAGTTTTATTTTATTTAACTTATTTTATTCCGTTTCTTAGTTCACATGTGTATGTACTGTTTGTATTTAATTTTGTTCCTTCTGCGGAAGGAACCATTTTTTTAACACAAAGCACTGAGGCACCAAAGAGCCAAACAAAGCACTACAAGTACAAGTATGATCCGGGCTTTAAACGTTAGTGCTTATAAATTACTGAAGACTGTGGTAGTGTGTGCTTGTTAGCTCGTTTAGTTGGACTCATTAAACTACATATTTATGTCTAATTTCGGCCTATACAGCCGGTGGCGCAGGAGTCTCAGCTCGCGTCGCGGCCCGTTACTAAATGGAGAATAAATCGATTTTCTATTCATAATAACCATCTGTTGAAGTTAATGCAGATTGTTCGTCGTTCCAGTAACGAATTCTTCATAGCAGTCGAGTGCGTCTTGAAGATTGTACATCAGTTGACCATTGTCCAATCGAAATCCAGTAACTTGAGATAATCGCTGCGCCAGAACCAATGGTTTTCGACATACTGTAGCAGAAATACAGCTGAGCATGCTTGTTGAATCTTGGATGACAGAAGAATTCGATTTGCATTCAAAAACAGCGGCAATCGATGCAAAATCGCAAGCAACTTTATTAATTTGATAAGGATAGTTTATTGTTTTAAGTGTTGGTATTGCATAGAATCGGCATAAGGAAGTAATATTGAAATCAGAGGTCGCCCACTGCCCGTGCAGTTCCAGGATTTCAAGATAAGGCCAAATTTCGCGTAGATTTTTTGCCTCGGGTAGCCTTATTAGAGGACCTTTGAAATCAGAAGAATCCAGAATAAATCCCGAATAATATTTTTGGCCTTCTGGAGTTTCCAGAGTTAAACTAGACAAGTTTTTCAGAATTAGAAGTTCTGCAGGAAAATTTGAAAATCCGCGACTAGCGAGTAAGTTTATTTTTTTGATGCTTTCTGGCTGGCAAAAAATTACTCCATCAAGTAAGGCTTCAAATTCAGAAAACCCCCAAATAAAAACTTCCTGTAAATTGCAGTTATTGCGAAAAGACGGGGAAATGGGCGTCGTTTCTCCTGCCAGTAGTAGTTTTTCGACATTCGGAAATCGGCTAAGAAATTGAGTTTCAATTTCTGTTTTTAACGTTAACGAAAGTGAGGTTAAGTTGCAGAAGTTCTGATCGCAATTCGCACCGGTGAAATTTCGATATTTCATTTGTGGAAATTCGATCAATGGGTTATCGTTCAGATGTAACAGTTTCAGACTTGTAAACGGGGGTCGCATAAAAATATTTAAGTCGAAGATTTTATTCCATTCTAAGTTTAAAGATTCCAACGAGGGGACTTGATCGGGATTTAAACGGAAAGTTTGTAATTTGTTGTAGGCCAAATTTAAAACTTTCAGCTTAGGAAACCAACTTTCAGAGAGGTCAAGATTTTCGCATTCGTTATTAGTCATGTCTAAGATTTCCAGATTTGGAAAATTTCGTGAAATTTTCACTGTCGGAGCCCGCAATAACTGTAACTTCAAAAGCGTGAGATTGGACACATTTTCTGGGATAAGTAAATTAGGATTTTGAAGAAACTTTTCAGAGCATTTAATTTTAAGTAAAACTAAATTTGTATTTTTGTAGAATGTTGAATTTTGAGATAATTCGTTGCAATCCGATTCAAAAGTTGTTAAAAATGATAAATTCGGCAAAGAATCGTAAATGTTTAAATTGAGCGGATTTATGGGTGACTCCAAAGAATCAAATCCAAAATTGAGTGATTCAATATTATTCCACGATTTATCCGTTATCAATATTTTAAACCAGTCGAACGAACGAATAGAATATAAATTTACGTGTCGAATATTTTCAAGAAATGCTAGTGTGTCTAAGTTTATCATATTTGGGCCATGAAGTGAAATTTTGCTGACATTTTGGTAAAAATTGGGACAGGAAATGTTGAAGTCAAATCGATTATTGTTGGAAATAATTTCAATCGCGTTTAGGGTGTTAGGCTTACACGGCAAAATATCGTTAATTGAAATACCGGGTACGTTTGGATGAACGCCAAGTGCTGTAATTTGAGTTACAGGAATTTCTTTAGCTTTCAAAGTATACCACCCGATTTCTAAAATTTCTAGGTCAGGAAAAAACGCCAAAATATTGCTCAAATTAAATTCGTAGCCAGCGGGCAACAGTTTTAGGGCTAAAATGTTTGGTCGGCGGCTTGCGAAACTCAGGGTGGTGGTGTTATCATCTTCCATTTGGCTTGGATACAGAGAGCAGGATAGACAAAGTTTATGGTCGACTTCTTCTAGCGAAAAAACTTGCGTCTCCATTGGGAAGAGAGAAAAAGCGTATCGGTAATTGAAACAGTTGTGATTGCATGCTGAATCGGGTACGACATAGGCTGCCGCCTCTGACCAGAGTAAAAAGGAAGTTAGAAAATATGGAAGTTGAGACATTGGAGCTAAAATTATGAATGTATATTATGCCGAAACTCCGTACCGTAGTAATTCGGGTGACGAAAGCGTGTATTAAGCTACACTGAAAAGCGCTATTTACTGTTTGAATAAAAAGCACTGTTTAAGTTATGTATTTAACGTAACCCGGTTTTATTATGATGCATATTAAGCGAATAGGACATAGGATAAGGTTAGAAAAGTTACTATGATCCTTTTCATAAATTACCAAACTACATAGATTAACTTCAGTAACTCAACATAAGATTGCCGAAAGTTTATGCAACTGTAGAACAACATTTGTTTGCAAAATTTTATGAAATTAAGTTGATCCTACGTAGTGTTATGAAATTTATCTAATCCAGTTAATATTAATTTAGGAACAAAAAGGGTCAATGTAGTTTTTCAGCACGTACATATGTAGCATACCTAAATCTGCTGTTTTACACAAACATGAATGCAGTTTTTTAACAGCAACTAAAAAAGGACTAAAAACTGACTAAAAAGGGGAAAAAAGTCAGGTCACAAGGAAGTAGTATTTTAATGCCTGATTAAATATGGCTTTTTGTGAAACTAGTGAAATCTCAAGGTTAAAAAAACGATACGTAAAATTTTACGCCGCGAGAGGCAGTTTACTCCACCTATCAGAAGAAACTTTTAACAGAGCAACTACTTTTATTTTGAATTGCAGTATCTTTTAAAAATGGTGTATAGGTAAATAAGGCACACAAGTGTTAGGAGTTTTAAAAACATATCAATCAGAAGTTTTGCACAAGACTTTAAAAAACCAAAACTAGAGTGACAACTTATCAAGGCAGCACATCATTTGTATTGTATATATTCCGTATTTCCGTGTCATGACTCATGGACAACCCAAAAGTGTCCCACCAAAAAAGTACTCCCGGCCGGACACTTATACCTAGTCAAAAGTGTCCCCTGGGCAGTTTTGACTAGGCAAAAGTGTCCCCCAAAAATGTGTCCCCCTGGATAATTTTGTCTAGTCTAGTCTAAAGTGTACCCGGACAAATATTTTGACTAAGCAAAAGTGTCTTACCATTGGCAAAAGTGTCCCCCATTTGTTTTCGCTTAGCCGTTCAATCAATCTTGTGTTGTTAATAAACGCAAATGGGTTTTAAATGCGCATATTTGCACTCAGTTGCTTATAATTGGTTGTCGCAGTTTTGATTTTGTGATGCACAACATTAAATTAAAATCAAGTGAATTGCTTTTAGTATTGTGCTACTATTTTTCCACACCATATCATATCAAATAGAAAAAATCCTTAATCATTACCTGCTTAACATAACTGTGGTATCGGCGTGGTGCCGACTTCTAGTTGGGTTACTCGGCTATGCAGCCGCTACAAGCAATGCAATAGAACACAAGTCAGCAGGGTTTATTATGTCGCACCGAACAGGGTGCACAACACGCAAGCACCAGACAATACCAGATAATACAACTCGACAGAACCGACTTAACTGCCAGACAGACAGACACCCTTAACTGTCTGCATACACGACAGTCAATATGCAAATTAGCCCAGCCTGCATATATACGTACGGCAGGCAGGCTGAGTGTCATGTGACCGACATTACATAATCCCCCCTCCAAGGAAGAGTCTTTTTATGATCTTCATGGGGAGTAGCGTCTAGGTGGACGGCCTCGGGTGGCTCTGGTGGATCGTCGTGGCGGTTGGGCTGGGAGCACAATCTCAGTCTCCAGCGGTGTCGCGCTGTCATGATACCGTCGCATCTTCCGAGCGTTCCACACCTGATCGTCCGATAGCCGGTAGGTGAAGGTCCAACTACCGAGGACGTCGATCACTGTCAATGGTCGGCTCCAGGGAGATTGGCCTTTGAGCGCTTGGGGTCGTCGCACGAGCACCTTCTCTCCCTTCCGTTATGGTCCCTTTTTTTGCTTCATACCTAATATTTCACCAATAATATTTTCCTACAGTAAATTGCAAAAAAGTTTCCAATTCGTTACTGGTAACCAACTTTCGTTACCCAAAAAAGACGAAGGTTTGTCCAAAAGGTTTGTCTGTACGGGGGGTAGAGGTGAACCTATCCACCCCCATCCTCTCAGGGGCGTTGCACCTTCCCGTCGCCTCGACACAAAGCACCCCCCTCAACCTCAAACCTCTCCATCTGATTGCCAAAAAAGTTTGCTTAAGGGGGTAGTGTCGCGAAAGCAGTCGACTTTGCGTAACTATAAAACATTCTTAGAAAAAGATACGACATTGTTCTTTATATATTTTGAAAATATGTGTTGAGGCAAGTATTTTCGCCAAGTTTCATCAAAATTGATGCAGTATACTGTTTGCAGTGAGGTCGCAAAGTCGGAAAAATGACGTTTTAAAAACCTATTCACATTCGATTTTTTCGTCACAATTATCAACTTATTTGTTTAGTTTGTTTACATAGACTAAAAGGACATATGTTGTAGTTTATGCACACAAAATTTAGTGCAAATTGCTTGAGTGGTTGCGGAGTAATACCTATTTGAACTGTGAAACTGTGCGTAAACAGTGAAGTACTCTCAGCAATAATGATAAATTGTGAAAAATTTAGACGCTTATTTTAAAATCAAAAGAAAAACGAACCTTCATTTTTCTTTTTTCTTATTTGTGGCAAAAAATCGTGCGTCGACACGTTATGTGTGCTTCACAAGCTGGCCAATCTAATATCTGGCTGAATTTTTTGAATTTTCATGTCCTTATTGTGTGATGTCTGGCTTACAATCGGTGATTGGTTTAGGATATTGGTAGATATTGGTAGTCTACTGTCTGGCAGTACTTATTTAACACAGTATAGCATTGGACTAGTTTCTCAGTGAACGTACAATTTCAAAGCAAAAAGTTCTCATTTTGCAGCCTATGAGCAAAACTGCTTTGGCGACACTACCACCTTAAATTGAGTGAAAATCGAGAAATTGCAAAAATTTCCGGCTGCAGCCAAAATTGTGCCCCTAAAATCGGTTCAAAATCTAAAAAGTTCAAAATTGGTTTTTAACAAAATTAACCAAAACCAGGATCACCCCCTTTCCGTCAGGGTCGGGCACTCTCCAGCCCCCTCGCCGATTTGCTCCCGTGCATCTCTGGCTGTGGCCCAGCAGGAACTCTTTTCCTAATGATTTCATTGACATCGACAATCGAACTTATTTTGGTTTCTCTAAATATGCAGGTGTATCGTCCACGCTACTGTGTCAAAGCTGCGCGAACAAAACTTCAAAACCGCTGCTCTGAAAGACTGTTTGAAATTAATGAACCGATAAATCAAACAGTTGTTTATAGTTAGGGTTTTTAAACAAATACCCAGCTGTAAACTATGTAAAGCCTAAATAAACTATCGCACTTTAACGCAAACTGAATCCAACAATTGGTCAAGTTAATGTAAGCTTTTTATACCTAGGTTCCGTAGTATACTCATGAAATTTCATTACGACCAAAATTTAGCTATCAGTGGGGCTTTGGAACTGGGATTCATGCAGCATCCATTTCTACCCCTGGCTTTACCTCTTCACATACCTACACAGTTGGAGTTTACTAATTTAATGCTAATAGCGTGAATTCTGAGTGCTAATTTTTGAACAATTTGATAAAAAATGCTCATTTCAATTAACCAAGCTTTCAACTCTGGATGTCATATTAAACTTGAAAAAATAATGCATTTGCGACATTACAAGTACACCCTTAAAGCCCGTTTTGCTTTTCGCCAAGATTTGTTGTTTTTGACGTGTTCAACAATTATGTGTAATTTTAGTACAGAAAGAATAGTCGAGTTTTGAGCATTAAGTTTTAATTAAGTGATTTCTTGTTTTGCTTGACTAATTGACCAGTTTTTATAATGGCAAAATATATATTATCAAAGAAACAGTTTTCATGTCTTAGTCTGTGGGTGTTATTGTAGCTGACATGGTTTAATGACTCGACTCTCTATACTTCGCTCGTCTATTGCAGCATTAGTTTCTTCGCTGCGTAAACAAAGCGATTTGGTCTAAAGGAGCTTATATCTAATGGACCAAGCAGGGCTTTGTCAGTGTCAGGACCCTCGTAGCTGACGTAAAGGCTTACAAGTCATCAAGAGGCCCATTTAAGGCTCGCTTCGCTTCCATAACGCGATTTCTTACCCCTCTTGCCTCCCCCTGAACACAGTCTCTTCGCTATCTAGGATGTCCTTAGTATCTTTCGCAGGACTCCTCATAGGTGCCTTCTTAGTTGTGGAAAGCGCCTATCCCGGACCCAGCTATGTTCGTCCGTCATACGATCCTATGGTCAGTTTAACTTCTTATTACCTATCGAATGGCAACAGTACAGTGCACATACCTATCTATGTACACGAATACCATTTGCGCGTTAAATAGCGCAGTAAATGTTCTATTGTTAGTGGTGGGGTTTACGTGTACGTGAACTTGTACAAAAACTGTGCACCGGTTACCCAACGTAAAAGCGCTAGAAAACAACGAATATTGTGCATAATTAAATGCTTCGGTATGTTGCTGTTGCTGAGAACCAGTACTCCTAAAACTGTAACAACTGTAAGTGAAAACTATGATGATTCATGAAAGTTCTGGTGATTCGTTAATATATAACAAACCGGTAACGATTCACCTGATTTTGTACTTACAATTGGTACAATTATAAGACTTGTAGAACAGAGTAGCAGACCATAGTAAAACGTTTGACCAAACTCAGAGGCCTACAAACACAAATTTGTAGGTGCCTATGAATTGTGTTTCAATAGTTTAACAAGCACGTCTTGCGAGTAAAGTTAAACCAATTTTCGATGGATATCGTTGTGACATGATTTGGTACGATGCTGAGGATATTCTTCGAATATAAAACGCGCCACAAAAATTTTTAAAGCCAACAAATTTAACATAATATAAGCCGCAGCAGCATTATATAGGTACCAGCAGTTTGCTTTCAGACTCTTCGACAGTTTTTTTAAGCTAAAAAGTTCATGTGCAAAGATTGTTCATAATGAGCAAAACACAAAGTTAAAACCGTATGTTAGAGGCTGCGCGTTGTGTGCAAAGTATCTAGTCAGGCCAAAAACAGCTATGTAAGCCCTGAGACGAAACAGGGCGTGAATTTTGCGACTACTTGCTGTACTGTGGATGTTTGAATCGCGTACCATTCGTAACGAAATCACGTACTTAGTTTTCTCTCAGACCAGCAATTTTCAGACTCTAGTTCAGCCGTTGACAATGTTGCACGGCTCAATTATAGCGTTCATGGCCCAAGGCATGCTTTGCCAATGGCTTCTGGATCTCAAACTATCCTGATATCTACGCTATATACAATCTTGGAAATATTATTGCGACGGGGTACGTTATATTACTACCTACTGTGTCTGTGTGCAAGTTTCCAGCAATTGACACACAACGAAACACAGACATACACACTCAAACTTGCCGCCACACAAGTATCAAACAATCAAACGTGCTCTCATGTATTTGTACGCACGCTGTGCGAAGGAAACGCCGAGTGCCACGCACGAGGGCGTACTTGTATGACGACTTAAAATCTAAAAATATGACTCGAAAATTTGCGAAAAAGTCAAAGCTGTTGGGACTCGAACCCAGGTACTACTGATCGTTAGTCAGACGCCTTAACCACTAGCCCACAGCTCCATAGGCTGATACTGCTAAAACTAGTGCTAAGTTTGTACAGAATACCGTAACTTATTTACGTACGAAATTGCTGCATAAAGCCGGTGCTATACTTGTCAAAGCTCGGCTTTGCTTTGAAGCGCCTCAAAGCAAAGCCAGGCTTCGCTTTGAATTGAAGTCAAAGCTGGCATCGTTTTGAAGTCGCAAAGCGCAGCATCGCTTTCTTTCAAAACGAGCTAGGCTTCAAAGCAAACCTGCGCTTCAAAGCGACGCTGCGCTTTGAAAATTCAAATCTAGCTTTACTTTCGCGCCAAAATGTCAGCGCGCACCAAGGTGTGGCTGCTGTGGTTGATTTTAAATTGAAACAGGCGCAGCGAACCCATATTTTGGTTCTTCTCTTTCCAAACTCATTTAAAATTTTCAAAGTTTAATATTTTGAAGTATAAAAACGAAATATATATTGAAAGTAAAGTGAAAAATGACTAAAAGAAAGTACTAACAATAAAAAATATGCATAAAATAAAATTATTATGCGATTTAATACAAACGAGGACAAATCCAACGCGCTTCGAAGCGCTTCGAAAGTTGAAAAGAATTCAACTCAAGCTGCTTCGAAGCGCGTCCAAGCAAAGCGAGGCTTGGCATTGGAAAGCGTGGGAACGCTTAGGACGCTTTGAAACAAGGCCAGGCCTCGCTTCGAAGCCAAGCTTGAGTTTGGCTTTCAAGCTTTGAAGCGCTTTGAAGCGCTTCGAGATTTTTATGAAGTATAGCAGGGTCTTAATTCTATCAAGCTACAGATTGGAAGGCTAAATGCCTTGTTTGATATTTCCATGCCACAAATAAATACATTAATTACAATGCTAAATGCTTTGTTTCAACACTATGATACATGTGTACAGTTTTCTTGAGTAGACAACTTTCAGTCAAGTGAGTGTGAGCAGTGGTGACTCAGTAGGTAAGATGTCTTGAATTAGAATTTGTTTGTTTTTATAGTGTTGGTTCGATTCCCGCGTTTCTGAGGTTTTAAGTATTTAGCGCGCCGTACAAGTGCCGTGGTGCAAGTACTTGTACGCACGCTGGAGCGTGCAGAAGAACTTGTACAGCGCATTTGTAGCATTGGGTACATCGGCCAAGGAGTTATACAATGCATAATATGCGAGCGTGATAGCCAGTATACATGTTCACTGCACATTATACGCTGAGGATCCACGACTCGCACACACGGTAAACACAGTACATACATAGTACACACACGCTCACACAAATAATGTTTTTTTTTCGAACTACCCCAATTTTTGCATTGATTTTAACACAGTGAGCACGAGATACGTGCTAAAGTGAGCGTTTGTAATATAGTATAGCTATACGCGGCGGCTGAGGCCGCCGCGTAAAAATGCTACACTGGGCTAACCGGCCAACATTGCAGGCCTGTTGTGCTATCAACGGTAACAACGGTACTGTGGTTTATTAAAGGTCGATTCATTTTTACGTGCAGTGGCGCGATATATTCGTATTTCTTGGCTGAACGGACATACATGGCTGTAGTGTGAATCGACCGTAGGGATGGTTTTCACACAAAAAATGGATTTACCTACGCACGTTTTCATGTGATTAACACATATGTAATTTCATTGCGAGATATTGCCTGATTCGTTACGAATCATAAATTTTCTGAAACCGTAGTTTTAGCTCAGTCAAAATTCCAGCAGAACATAGACTTGCTGTGCAGCAGGTTTGAAATTTCAACAGAGCTACCATGGTTTAAGAAAATCTACAAAATTCGTAACGAACCGCGCGATATTTCGTAATGCAATTATGTGCTAATCATATGCAAACGTAACATAAAACCACCTTTGTGAATTCCAAACTGTTTCCAGAGTCAGCTTGAGTTTTTAACACTGAAGTTTCACTGAACTTAAAATTCTAATGCTGGTTCTATTTCAGATGTATCGTGAGATGATGCTGGACGGCTGGGGCCCGCAAGCCCCGGCTCGTTACCCGGTGTCCTGGCTGCAGGGCGGCTCGGCTGGGGAGCGACCCCTAATGCGCCTCCCGGCCCCACCTCAGGCCGCTCTCAAGGTCAAGCGAGACTATTTCACCGACTGCGCCTACGGGCCCGCGGCGTGCGGATGGAAAAAGTAAAGGCAGCCCGCCACGAACCCAAGTGACAATATCAGTAACTCAGTAGCACATAGTAAATAAAGCCACAAGCGAAGCCATTGTTAGTGACTTATTGATGTTTGATGATAATAAAAGTGAACTGTGATTTTTTGTGAATGTATTTCGGATCATTGTTATATCATGTCATCATAAATATATACGCTGCGCTTAGCTGAAGTTAAAACACCCAGGAATCAAAATTTATAATAATAGTTTCTGATCATAAATAGCCCATGACAAAAAAATTAGTGACATTGCCTCATTCTTAAATCTTCATTAAAACATTAAAACATTAAAAACATTCAAAGACATAGAATAAAATTTGTATATATACTTTAAATCTAAGAACGTCAAAATTACTTGATCACCTGGCAAATGCGCTACGGTATTCTTTTATTATACTCCACCTCCACCACCTTAAGGTTAACCTAAAACTCGCCTAGTTTACTAGACCGGTAAGCAGATCTCACAGGACTCAGCCCACTGATTTGGCTCAATGCCTGCCTGAGTCTGTTCAGTTTGATTAGATAGCAAATTGAATGTGTAGTTCACATAATTGAAATAACATGTTGAAATTTTTTATTCAGTTTGACTGTAACTTCATTTTGATTGTGAATTGTAACGTTTGATCAGGTATGCAATGGTAGTGATCCGACGCAAAAATATACTTTGAACGATTAAATCAATTACTTAGTTCCCCCTTACACATATTTTCTGTATTGATTATGGCATAATAAGATTAGCTTTTAAATAACTGACGCATAATCGGATTCAAATAGCTGAATAGGTGACATATTACAAGCTGTTACCTGAAAAGCTACGATTAGGATTCTATCAGTTCAATGTTGTCCACAACATTTTATAAACAATGAGTGGGTGTGAAATCCCCCCAATTTCATCCATTTTCCCTCCCGCGGATCCAGGGGGCTTCCCTTCCTCCACAGTTGCAGATGATTCCCCTGATTTTGGTTATGATGGGGTCCCCGCAAATTATTTGGAATTGCCATTACCTGATGAAATCGATAATGTCGCCGTTTTCGACCAGTGTGTTGAGTATTACGACAACAACACGACCTATCAAATAGTTCAACCCATCGTTCAACAGCAGGAACAGTTTTTGCCGATTCATACGGCATATTTCCCAACAGGTGAACATGAAAATTTATATGAATCGAAGCTCTGAAACATACTACGCAGTGTTGGGGAAGTTAAGTTTATTAATAATTAATCAAAAATATAATAATTTAAAATAATTTAAAAACTTACAACAGTGAGAGGCAGCAAACAAGTAGGAATTATATACCTTACCTATGTCAGGCTAAAATTGTTGCCCAAAAAGTCCCGTTGTATGTAGTTTAAAACTTGTGCCAACTCATGTATCATGTATCTTTTACCGTCTGACCAGAGTTGTAACAAAGATTAGATCATGTGACAGACCGCAGCCTGGGGCCTGTTGCTCAGCCTTACAAGTCTTACAATTGTAACAATTGTAAGTGCAAAATCAGGTGATTCATTACGAATTTATCATGTAAATTCATTACGAATCACCTGATTTTGCACTTACCATTCGACCGCCTAGGTGGAGAACATCCTATGTGACGTTTTAAAATTTCGAGAAAATGCGGAAAAACTGCCGAGACGAACCTATACAAGGAAAGCATAATGTACGTCTGCAGTAAAAATAGCATGATGACAACTGTCTAAAAAAATACTGCAAAATTCAGAGCTCTCAGTCTAGTAATAAGCCAGTTTCATGTCACTTAGGACTTTTTCCATCACTACTCAATTTTGGATCGGATTTTTTCACATAATGTGCGCGAAGGTATATACCACCAAGAGTACATAATAGGAAGAGTATGACACTCTTCCTATTATGCCTACGGGCGTGCGTCCAATGCGCAACGCGAAATAGCCCGTTTATGTACGGTTTTGAGGGGGGGGGTACCCCCCCCCTCAACTGAAGACCCCGTGCTCAACTGAGGGGGGGGGGTACCCCCCCCTCAACTCAGCACCCCGTCTTCAGTTGAGGGGGGTACCCCCCCCCTCATTTCAAGACACTGACAAGGACTTTTGTTGATGTGCTGAACTGAGGGGGGGTACCCCCCCCTCAACTGAAGACGGGGTGCTGAGTTGAGGGGGGGGTACCCCCCCCTCAGTTGAGCACGGGGTATCGAACTGAGTAGGGGGTACCCCCCCCTCAGTTGAGTACGGGGTCTTCAGTTGAGGGGGGGGGTACCCCCCCCCCCTCAAAACCGTACATAAAAGGCCTATTTCGCGCTGCGCATTGGACGCGCGCTGCTAGGCATAATAGGAAGAGTGTCATACTCTTCCTATTATGTACTCTTGATACCACCTATTATATCCTATCTAATTAAGATGTACGTCCATGATTGCACCTTTTCACCCCAAGGCGTCGAACTTAGGTTGTTTTCGTTCGCATAAGACTGTGATGACTGTTGAAATGAAAACGGTGTAAGTCGTAAAACTGTCAACTTACGACTTTTTCTTTTCAGCTGCATGCGAAAAACGAAAGTAGTCTCTAAGGGTGGATTTCACAAAGGTGGTTTTACTAAACCATTGGTTTTACGTACGTTTTGCATGATTTGCATGTAATTTCATTACGAATTATTGCCTGATTCGTTACGAATTTCGTAGATTTTCTTAAACCATTGGTTTAGTTTAGTTAAAATTTTAGCAGAACAGAGACCTGCTATGCTGCAGGTTTGAAATTTCAACTGCGCTAAACCAATGGTTTAAGAAAATCTACGAAATTCGTAACGAATCATTCGATATTTCGCAATGAAATTATGTGTTAATCATGCAAAACGTACGTAAAACCAATGGTTTAGTAAAACCACTTTTGTGAAATCCACCCTAAATGTTTTTTCGATTTTTAACGGCCTTAGAAACGATTTTCGGATTGGATTTTTTCACATAATGTGCGCAAAGGTATCACCTACCTAATTCAAAGCAGAAATAGATACGTCCAAGGTAGCCCCTTTACCCTAAGGCGTCGAATTGTTACAATTGTAAGACTTGTAAAGTTGAGCAACAGGCCCCTGATTGGGCCGCCATGCTTATGTGAAGTAAGGTAGACCCCCTAGAGTACTTAAAGATATTTACAACAGCTCATCATCGGCCCAGTAGCTCAAATGGTTAGAGCGCTGGTCTGCATGATGGGTACAGATGGGTGTTCGAATCCCCTCTGGGTCATTCTGATGATGATCCTGTCTTTCTTTCGGTAAGAATTCCCCCTCCCTTTCTTGACACTTAAGTTGTGCAAAATTGACTGCTAGAAACTACAGTTAGGGTCGATTCATGCTTACAGCCATATGTCCGGTCAACTGATCAAGTCACGAAGTATATACCTAGCGCCACAATGTCGTACACAATTGGTAGCGTGAGTGATTTCGACTGAACGTACATACGACTATAAAGCATGAATCGACCCTAGGGTTCCTACTTATACGTTTATAATTGGTGTTAGGTTTTTTCACTCTTAACCTTACTATTCCGAATATGATTTTATTGTTAATTAAATATGAAAATGAAAATAAAAAATAGTATCTACAATCTAGGTGGTTCACGCCGAATGCCATGCTCAACCAAAAATGCCAAGAATGCAGACATGAAGCATCCTGAAAGTGAAGAGGAAGAGTGTTTTAGTGACGATGCTGAGGGCGAGGGAAACGATAAGAAAGCCAAACAATCGGATGCAAACTCACTCACTCAACCTGGCATTTATTTGTTGACCGAGGAAAAGGAGCAACAGCAAATCACTAGCAGTAAGTACGTGACGATCACTTGAAAATTCGCAAATACTTTTCTTCAAAAATGATTATTCTTTTGTTCTGCAGTATGGGCCAAACATTTTCACATTGGCTTGCACCAAAATAAAATAGCTCGACAATAGAATAATTCAAGAATAACAGGTCTCATTAAACCCTAAAGACGTATTCGTATTCATTAAGTTTGTTTTCACTGTATCCTCGATAATGGGTTGTACATGCACTGAATATAATTTTTGAATATTATAAGATGGTGAACAGCACTCGAGAATAGCAAGAGAATAAGAATAGTTTGAGAATAAGGTTGGTGCAAACGGCTGCCTTAGTCACATTATAAATATGGTATAAAGGGTGGGAAAAGGAATTGGAGGATACAGGACGGGCGCCAGGGGTGTTGTTCGACCATTTAAGAAGGGGTCAACGTCAAGGGAGTTATAGTTCATCGGGGTGAGTTTAGGGTAGTTATGTAATATCAAGAGTACATAATAGGAAATGAACTCCTATTATGTACTCTTGGTAATATGTATGACCATGCCGTAGCTAGATAAATAACTAAAGTAGGCGGGGCTAACCCCCGTTTATTGACAGCTGCATCTGATTGGCCTCGAAATGTTATGCACACTCTGATGCACCATGAAAATGACAGAAAATTTGACTTTGCGACGTGAGAAATTTTTAATGGAAAAATTTAATGGCGCGTTGCATGGAAAGCGCCATCTAATGCGCCATGGCATACGCCATTAAGGTGGTAGTTACGTTTTCGCAGCTTTTTTCAATGTTCTGTTTTGTAGCAATTACGAAATCAATTTACAAGCGGTCTTTTGCATATTATTAATCAACTTATTTTTTACAAAATTACAATTTTTCAAGAGTCACTGTTACTCATAGTGTGCACGCCAACTATTTTGGTGAGGCTCATCAGCTCAATTTTATGCATTTTTCCCCGTATTTCGTTATTTCTTCACTGTGGTAAAAAAATTCGGCATACAATTACGCAATTTATGCCAAAGGCACGTTGATGTGTTACAAAACTGCTGGTATGCTTAACTAAACGTAATAATTTCGCAGAGTTTTACAGTGAGCAAAAGTTTGCCTCAAATTTTTCTAAAAAGTCAAGAAACAGCCGTTTTTATGACTTTGGTAGACTGTAACTAAAAAAATAATCAACCTTTTCACTCAATTCGAAAAAGGTATAGGGCAAATTTATTTGGCTACTGTCAAATAAGCTGTCTTGGCATTCTTATGAACGGAACAGGATATTGGTTACTTCAACTGAAATCACTCATTGTGCTCAGAAATGACGGATTTTTAAAAAAATTTCAATTCAGTTAAATAGGGCCTCATTGGGGTCAGCTAATATTACATTAAGCACAGTTTTCCCGTACCCGTTGAAAAAATGGCGGACAAAGATTTTAAAAATGACGTTTCAGAAGACTGAAGAAAATTTGCGATTTTTGAAGGGGTTTGTTAACACTGCCAATGCTCGTGGCTGCTGTGACATATACTAACCAAATTTTGCAGGTATAATAGATGCATAAGGGACTATGTACACGTAAATTATTGTGCAAAGTGGTTATTGGTATTTTGTGATATTGGCATGATAAGTCAGAATTGAGGTAAAAAAACTTCAAAGTTACTGATCGCCTAGAACGAATAACAGAAATATGTCATATTTTAGCTGAAAATATTCTTAAAATAAATTGGGTTAGACCTTTTTTGAATGGCTTTTATGCGTAGTGTAAGAGCCACAAAAATTGGCATACAATTTTGTAAGTCCTCAAAAAATACACAAAAAATCCCGTTTTTTAGCTATAAATTAGCCGTAAAAGTTTGAATCAATGTCAAAATTAGCTGAAATATTGCTATTTACGTTCGCAATTTCCGTGCCAAGTTTGATTATGTTCGATCAAGTAACTTTTGAATTATTGCAAAAACTTCGAAAACGTAACTACCACCTTAAATGCGCCCGAGCAACCTAGCATGTGCCATCAAATGCGCTCTCGTGTAAAACAGGCTTTAAGCTTGCCCGCACAGAAGAGCTACATTGGGATTGGAAGTTCAATTTCAGTGGAAACAAGCAAAGTTTTCGGCAAAAGTATTCAGTAAGCATCAAGCATATACTTTCCAAGTACATTGACCAGAGGCCATCGTAAACCTGTTGGGCTAGCTAAAGTAACACTTATGTACTTGATTAATTTTTTATAAAAAGAGTCTTTTCCTTGGCAGCCATTCATGCTGCAAAATTTTAGTGAAAAGATTTCAGCAATTTATGTGTAATTATTCAGTAAGTTATACTTTGGATACAGCAGTACTGTATTTTCGATGCAGCGTAAGAACTTCATGAATCTGCGTGGGCGAGTGGTTAGTGTGTTAGGTTTGTAAACGTAAGGTGACTTTATCAAATCCTAGTGAATCACTTTTGTCATACTTTTGCATCTTTCATTTATCAACATGCACGAGAGCTGCACTACACAGTCACTGCATTACAAGGCATTTCAGGGGTGACACATGCAGATCACTGACAGAAGACGTGCAAAACACACTCCGCACATTAACACTTTAACGTTAACACTGCATTAGGTTTCCAGAATCAAAATTAATAATAAAGACCTGTTGAGCTGTGGCCCAACAGGAAAAATTAATGCAAACATATAGAACTACATCTAGATATATGTATATACAGCATTTCAGACAAACCAACAATAACAGTGAAGCCGGCAAAAGCGGGGCGCAAAAAATCGGGTCGGTTAACGACGAAAAATCGGCAAAAAGAAGAGAAATCCTTTCATGATGAGTTCAAGATGCGCCGTCGTGTCCCGACTCAAGCCCAAAGAAGAGCAGCCAATGTTCGCGAGCGCAAACGAATGTATTATTTGAATACAGCCTTTGATCAACTGAGGACATGCATTCCTCGATTTGCATATGAGAAACACCTGTCACGAATTGAAACGTTGAGACTTGCAATCGGGTAGGTTTAAGCACTTATTATTAAAAATGTTGTACCAGAAACAAAAAGTAACCCAAATTAACGTGAACAAACAATAGTCTGCTACGTAGACATCATTTTTTTGGGGGGGGGTGACGCGTTCTTACCGCATCATGTTTTTTCTCAAGGTGTTATAACTGATCAAGCTTGCGGTTTAGGCTACCGCTGTGCAGCACATTTAGCTCAGATAGAGAATTGAAAAGATGCTTCATAAAAAACATCTTCGATCATCGAGAAATATTTTGGCTTACTATTCACCGTGACTGTCTTACTCTGGATTTTTTGTTCCTTCTAGAGAAGGAACTATTGTTTTGAAATTAACTGCTCATAGCGTTTAACGCTACTGAGCAGGCTGCATAGCCAGTATGATTTACGTGTATTTTCAGCTTGGGAGCTGCCTGCTGATTTTTGTCTGCGTATATGCAGAAAAATCAATAATCGATGTACACTGCTGTAACAATGTACTTTTTCAAAATCGGCACCGGGATGTTTCACCAGCAGTATATAAGAGCCATTAGAAAACAGTGTTTATCGCTTCTTGTTCTTAGAGCTGATTTGCTCAGCTCAGATCAAAGTGTCACTTTTGAGCCAAATGGCTCGTGCAGCGGGATGCTTAACATCCTGCAGCACTTTTTTGTACGTACTACGTATTAAGATTAAGTTAAAATATTAAGCTAGTTATAAAGTAGAGTAAGATACGAAGTAGGTATAGCAGCTTACGGTAAGTATGAAATAGAGAACTAATTCATTTAAACCTGAAAGGTAGACACCGGGGAAGGAACCTTGCCCCTTTTGGGGCCTACTTGTTTAGTCTAGCGGTAAATAATCAACAAAATTATACACTAATGCCCGCTTACCACTGCAGGTTTAAGGTTTAAGGTTTAAGGTTTAACGTTTCATTCCAACTGGCAGTTTAAGGTTTAACGAGACTTGAATGTTGTATATTCATTGGCTGGTTGCAGAAGCTCCGCCTACACACAGCTCGGAGCTGATTGACAGAATATACAAGCTCCGCCTACAGCTCGTAACTGGTTGACTGAGTGGAGAAGCTCCGCCTACAGCTCGTAGCTGATTGGCTGAATCCTTAACCTTAAACCAAAAAGTTGAAATTTTTCAACATCGTTAAACCTTAAACCTTAATCCTATGCAGTGGGAATGTACAATATGCTCACTTCATGTTCTACGTTAAACCTTAAACCTATGCAGTGGGAATGTATGTACAATATGCTCACTTCATGTTCTACGTTAAACCTTAAACCTATGCAGTGGGAATGTACAATATGCTCACTTCATGTTCTACGTTAAACCTTAAACCTTGAACCTGCAGTGGGAAGCGGGCATAAGAAATTAACAGTTCTATGAATACGTATGACAATACAATAAAACAAACAGTCCAAGCAATACAAAAAAATCTGGGAAAATATAAAACATATTTTGGGAGCTGCCTCAGAATTTTCTCGGCGGATTGTTGTCCTGTGAGATTTCTGGGCAGATACATTTAGCAAAATTTTGTACAACACAACACTGGTAACTTTTCTTTTTTCGAAAACTAAGCTAAGTATAAGCTACTGTTCTACTTCAGATACATTCGCTTCATGAAAGAGATTCTGAGAGCACCCCACGAAGAAGTCTACGCCAGATATGCAACTGCAGCTCAAGAAATGGCAGCGAAATGGGCCATGATTATTGATTAAAATTTGCTTAAGAAATTCACGTAGGAACTACCGATTTAATGGATGGGATTCACAAAAGGTGTTTAACTGTAGACTGTACAAAACGTTTTTTTCGAATGACGTAGAACAGCGTAATGAAATATTTTGTGTATTTCAGGCGATCTCGTGTTCGGCTTAGACTGAGTCTTAAACAAGCATTGTGAATCCTACCTAATGAGGATGATTAATACTGTGATTGTGTCAAATGTAACCTCAGTGAAAGAGAAACACGTATCGGAGGATGAGAATAAAGACAATTTTACTTCGATGTTTCATTTTAGAGTTCGCAACGAGTCGGGTTGATCTCGGATCGGGTCGGGTCGGGTTGAGATTTTCTGGCCACTGGTTGTGCGCCATGTGCGGGTCAGTTTGGGTCAAAAAATATTGGTATAAATCTTATCTTTTGACATTAATTTTTCTATATCTTGACCATATTCTCAAACTAACTTAACCCTCACAAACAGTTAAATAATTTTACCATCACCTACAATAAAACTTGAACTTTACCCTCACCCACCGTTATGTGCCCAAGATGAGTACATAATAGCGAAGAGTATGACACTCCTGCCTATTCTAGCTAATCGGCCGGAACGCTGCTCCTGCCCTTTTACGACTTGATTTCAGGGGAGGACCCCCTCTAATCAGTGATGTGTCAGAAGGGGAATCCCCCCTAGTTTTAGCACACTACCAACATGAACTCTGTGGTGAGCTGGTAGTCGTAGTGTGCTGAAACGCTGGCATATTTTTAGTGGGGGGAGGGGCTGGCGGGGGGCCCCCATTTGGTCCGGAGCCCCCCATTTTGGTCGCGCCCCCCCCATTTCAGATGGGGTGCCCCCCCATAGCCCAAAATTTTTATCGGAAGGATGTTTTAGCGACTTTTTAGCTGTAGCGATGTCGAGTCTGTCGGGTTTTTTGGTCCTTTTTTGCTAAATTTAGTATTAGTGTTGCTATAATAACGTATGAAATCGTAACATTTAACGTATAATAACCAATTTTTCGTGTAAAAATAGTGTTTTATCGTGAATTTGGTGCGCCCCCCCATCCATGGGGGGGGCTGCCCCCCCCATAAAATTTTGCCTAAAAATATGCCAGAAACGTGGGGGAGTACGCCCCCTGAAATGAAAAGAAAGTGCGCTGAATCAATGAAGATTAGTGCAGTTGACGTTTACAATTCAGTTGAAAGGCTTAGCTGCGATTGGTTTTAGCAAGAGTCCATAATAAGAAGAGTATGACACTCTTCTGGACCCCAGCTTGGCCGCCGCGGACATGCTGCGACCATTATTTCCCAAAAAAGGCCACAACTGTAGCGGGGTACCCTCCTACACGAATGAAGGCATAGCCCTCAGTTGTGGGGGGGGGGCACGGGGCACCCCCAACGAATCAGACCATAGGTCTCAAACGTGGGGCGACTCCCCCACAAATGAGCGTATACCGTCAATTGTGGGAGGGGACTCCCCCCACGAATGAGACCATACGTCTCAAACGTGGGGGGACCCCCCCCACAAATGAGGGTATACCCTCAAATGTGGGGGGATCCCACTCGGGATAAATTGGCACACATATGTGTCTACTTTATGCTAAAATTTCAAAACTATGTATGCTTAGTTTGGAGGAATCGGCGAGGGGGGGTGCCCGACCCCTGGCGGAAGGGGGGTGGTCCCCAGTTTTGGCCATTTTTTAACGACAGCCGAAAATTTTTAACAATTTTTCGATTTTCAACTCATTTTGGGCTTAAGGTACTTTTTGGCCGCAGGCGAAAAATTTTTGCAAATTTTACATTTTGCATTTTTTACGCAATTTCAATTTCAATTTTCGGGGGTGGATACCCCCCTATGTACATCTATGTTTACGATTCACCCTAATATTGGCTATGTTGGTGTAAAGAATAACTAAATTAGTTGCTAATCAACTCTTACAAGCAAAACATGAAAATGTAAAGTCACGAAATTTGACTACTTTGACAGTGTCTGCTGCAAAGCTTGCTACAGCTTTCAGCTTTTTGATGTGCATAGGGGTAGTTCTAGCCCAGGTCTTTAACGTGCAAAAGACAGCTACTAAATTCATTGGGTCAATCAAAAGTTATAGCTATAAAGCTATATATAGCTATATATAAGTTATAAAAACTGTCGAAAACGTAACCACCACCTTAAACTCAGTCGAACACTTAGAGCGCTTGTGAATCTCATCCTATGCGTTTTGGGTATAATCTGACCCTAACAAATTGGCGCAATCTGGACAACATAATGGGAGGAGTATGACACTCTTCCCGTTGGCCAGCTTAGCAGCGCGGTAGATGTGTTGCACATTAGCGGCCAAAACATGTCCCAAATGAGACCGTTCCCAAACGGGTGCTGTAAGTAAGTACCCAAATGGGTACATTCTAAATTAGAATTTAAAACGTTCCCTTTTGTGTACATTGCAGGGTTCATTTGGGTAGTTTGCATGACCCCCTTTACAAGTTTGAGACCTTTTTTGGCTGCTAATGTGCATCCCATCTACCGCGCTGCCAAGCTGGCAATAGGAACAATGTCATACTGTTTCCATTTTAAACTCTTGGTGCAATGGATGAAGGCAGTCTTGAGCTAAGTTACGGGAATAAACAAATAGAGCGTTTGACTGGCGTCATGTACCTATTTCACCCTAAATATTCACAGCAAAGTCCAAAGGATTTTTACAATTTATTTCCAGTCTGGAAGAAACAAATAACTTCAACATTGTCAACAAAAATTAGTTCCTAGAGGTTAATAAAGGAGGCAACAGAAAATAGGTGAATATTGGACAGACCAAGAGCACACTTCCAGACTAGGGACCGATTCATTATAAGACATAGCATCATCAAAAATCTACTCTGCGCATATAACATACAAAAACGGGGGAGTTTCGTAGTAAGCGGCTAGTTACCGAAATCTGTTAACGAAATAAAGTGTTAATAAATCTGAAAAATGTTTTTTGTGTGATAATTTTTCCACATTACAATAATTTAGGCATAAACTCCTGCACAGGAATTGCTTATCATGTTGCTAGCGTCAATGTGGTACGGATGAGAAGGTCACAAGCTGCATAAGTTAGCTAGCAGCACATTCTCAAAAAATTCTGTAAAAAATCCCAAAATAATCATGAGGCCACGAGGGGGATGCTCAACTACTGCCGAGGAGGGAATTTGCATTTTACCCTCATTTTTTACTAATTTTACATTTTACTGCAAATTTTTATAAACGAAAGCTTGGTGTTAAATAAAGGCTGTCTCCTACGCACTTTACTAATTTGACAATATATACACAGCAGGGTTTTTTTTCAAAATCGGATTTCATCATCCTGGCGTCATTTTTAAACTTCTATCGTCATTTTTATTTTTCGTTCGGTAAAATTACATTATTACTTTACAGTATCGTTGCGCTGCAGCAATATTGCTAGTTAGCGTTATTTTACAGTGGCGTACCGAGAAAAAATTTGCAGCCAAAATTTAAAAAAGTGCATTTTTATGAAATTTAATAGCATTTTTACTCAAATTTTGTCAAAAATTGTTGAAATCGGTGTTTTTGGCCCGAAAACGGTATAACTTCTGATTTTTTTGAGAGGGGGGACAAATGAAGTGACGCAACCTTTTTTGTCAGGCTTTAGTATTCAGTTTAGTAATGGCTTTCTAACACAACATACAGTAGACCGATGGGGGTGCTTAAAGTTTTGATGCTGTTACATGTATATAATATGCTTGTACATGGGGTCTCAGTCCGGGAGGGCATGTCCCGGATTTTTCAAAATTTTAGTGGTCTTGTCCCGACATCTTGGGGACTAATCTCAGAACAACCCCAAAATTTCTTTGAGGAGGGGTTGCTTCTTTCGTAATCTCAAATGGAACTCTCTGGAGCTTGCCCCCCAGACGCCCCTTGTACATCTGCGTGCCGAAGATGAAATTTAAATAAATTTTTAATTATTTTTAATTTCGATAAAATTTAAAGTTGAAAAATTTCGGAGATGAAATGACGTTTTAATTTTTTTGTAATAATGTTAAAATACACTTTTTTGCAATTTAACAGAAAAAATTGCAGATACAGCGCATATTGTCCAAACATTATAATAATTTTGGCCGACCGAAAACATTAGAGCTAAAATTTGAGCTAAGAATACCAAGAATGCCGGAGTCTAAAAACGACAACCCTCAAAACCATAAAATTAGAGATTTTTTCACTTTTGAGGCCAAACTTGGTCAAGTGGAGACGTATCAGAAAATTTTTTGAGCCGAGAAAATGAAATCAAATCACGTCAGAACTCAGAAGCATTACGTCACATCAGATAGGGCACTAGATAGGCATATAAATGTACTCGTGTACACATGCAGAGCCTTTGATGAAAGCTAATAACAAAAGTACGAGTAAGCCACGAAGTTGGAGGGGTCTGGGGACGGCAGCCCCCAGAAAAAAATGGAGATTTTTTTCAATTTTTAGGCCAAATTTGGACAAATCCGCGTCAATATCTGCTCAAAACCTTTCGTCAAAGCTTCGTCATTTTTATTTTCTGAACGTCATTTTTAAGTTTCATTTCTGCAAATGACGCCATTTTTGACGAAAAAAAACCTTGATACACAGTAATATGTGCGTTGACTGATCTGAAAGTTCAGCTTGATGAGCTTAAGGTGGTAGTTGCGTTTCCGAGGTTTTTTTTTTTTTTTTTTTACTTTCGCCCCGGAACTGAGCATAAATTTTTGGGACAGTAGAAAGGTCAAAATCCCCAGACATCTCTCACAAAACCCAAAAAAAAAAAAAAAAAAAAAAAAAAAAGGGGACAAACAAAACCCCCCCCCCCCCAAGAAAAAAAAAAACACAAAAAAAAAAAAACCAAAATCCCACACACACAAACCACCAAAAAAAAAAAAAGCTTAAGCTATAATCTGAAGACACTTGAGAATTTTAAATAAATAACTATAAACACCGTTTAGTAAGTTCAAAAGGCAAAACAGTTAAAAGTCGCTACACTACTGTAAACTATTACGTAATTACAGACAAAGCAAATCCAGCTAAACAACAAATTAAAATTGTTTGCAATACCAGTGCTGTGACATTCAAACACAATCATTTATGAATATTATCAATAGGAATACGAGCGGGGACTTTACCGAATGTATAACTATAGTATAATACCTACTTCTAAAATGTTCCCAAACCCAAACTGAATTTCTAAAAAAGGCACAAAATGATTGCACTCTTTAGTTCGACCAAAAATAGCAATGTTATTATTTTGTCACAAAGTTAAAAAAATAACCACATTTTATCAAAACGAGAGCCATTTTTTACAAATAAAACTTGCCATTAACTTTGTGATAAAAACAGATATTTTGGTCAAAGTAAATTTACTAAATATTACTACAAAGAAGGTGCGCTGCGGGGAAAGTTTCAGCTTCTTTTCTGGGCAGTTGATTGCTGATTTGTGGCTGCACTGCCTCCAGCAATTTTCTGCTGAGCTAATTTCTTGGCACGGATCAATTCAGCAAGTTCCTGATAACAAAATAATAATTAAAGTTTTAGTTTTTATTTTTTCCATGAACAACTTAATCCGTTATATTATACTTTTGCTTGGCCTTCAAACCGTATTTATCGATTCGACAAGCTGCCGACATTTTTTAAACAAAATTGCTGATTAAATTCAATTTACAAAATAGTATAATAAACTATATTATAGTTTGATTTCATTAAAAAACATTCTAACATTTGCCAAAAATATTATATACATATTACAATAAACATAGTAAAATATATCAAATTATAAAAAATAAAATAACAATAAAAAAGTAAACAAACCTTATATCTTTTGACACATTCTTTCTTGGTTCGACCAGGTATGCATTTGGCCACTTCCTCCCATCGCGTTGGACAGGACGCTGGATACGTTTTCAGCGCTTGTTCCAGCAATTTCTGTTCCTCTGGCGTCCATGGGTGTGAGTATGACCCGTCTCCACTGTCCAGCAGTTCACCGGGGGCTAAAAACAGTGTTTCGTGCACACAGTGAACACACGGGAAAGGGGAGAACTTCAATAACTTACACTATCAGTCACATTTTGATACCGCAAAACAGGGTTGTCCCCAGGACAGCAAAAACAGGAAATAACTGCGAAAACAGACCTTATTTCACAAAGCTAGATCAACATTGTTCAACACTAGTGTGAAAAAAACAAAATAAAAACCATAAATTATAACGACGTGTCCGCTGAAAGTAAAGCGACAAACAGCGTGTAAAAACAGAATCGCCAACAAAAATAAACATGTTTACCACTAAATGCTTACTTTCTGTTCGCACGGACGGAGCCGCACTAACTGAGGTACCGCCATGCTTTCCTGATCCAGACACCGTGTTCGAGCCTCCAAACTTACACTCTGAAAACACAAATATAGTGATTTCATTTTTAGTTAGCAAGAAATCACGGCAACATCTAAATACACTGCTTGCTTTACTGAGCACATTATCAGTATTGTATCTTGCAGAGTTGCAGTGTATACTGTGGACATCATTTCTAAAACAATTTTGTGGTAATTCTGTAGTGCTGATTAGTGACTGGTAAATGCATTTTACGTTGGCAAATCACGAAGACAGAGACTCATTGCAATAAACACCTACTATAACAGAGAGTTTTGCCGATTTTTAATAAAAGCAAATGCATTATTCCTTGCACCATCTTCTATGAACCAATGTTATATTATGTTTATTCAATCTTGCAGTGTGATGCAGAGCACAGTGTTAAAGTTTGGAATTACTGAACATAATGTTCATACTGCTACAATGTTTCATCTTTAGTGTTGTTCGCAAAATCGTTGGTATCTTGAAATAATGGTAAGGCAGCTAAGAACTTTACCGAGTTTCTGCAATTCTTTCACTTGTTTGGCTACTTCCTTGCCAGACTTCTTTGAATTAGGATACTTTTCTTCAAGGAAGGCAGCAATTACATCCCATCTAAAAAAATGAGAAATCTTATCAAAAAATACAGTGCAATAATAATGGTATTAAAATATCTGCTGTTGAAGTTATAGCTGGTTTAAAATAGATTCTGGTTCGGCGTGAAGTTTAAACATGAATAAAGAATAATATGTAGCATAACTCTTCCAGGCATCGTTCAACACAGAAGCAACTGTGCATACAATACTGTGCTTCATTGATGATAACCCGTTAGCTAGCCCCAACTGGCTTTACCCGTAAAAATAGTTTAATTCTCATAAAAACCGCCGATTTGTTCCCGGAAATTTTTCGCACGCTGTGACCCTCCTCCCTCTTTTACCTTCGGCGGGACCCCCCAGTCCCCCACCCTCCCCCGGGACAGAATTTTGGGGGGGTCTTTCAGCCCCCCCCCCCAACTACTTGTATGACCACCACCAGTTTACCGTGACTTGGTTCCCACTGGAAACAGCGTCATAGCTTTGACTAGAAGAGCCAATTCTTCCTCGGACCATTTGGCCAATTCGGCGTCCGTCTTTGCATCTTGTTTTTCGCCACCCGCAGTGCCTTGAGCAATGTTTTCTGTTTCAATTAGTTCACGCTCCATTTGAGCAATCTAAGCGGAAAAACTATGTACTGATGTCATAACTAAATTAATGCCGATTCATGGTGAGTCCATACAATACGGTTACACTGACAACACTACTAAACAACCATTTCAAAATGGCTGCATTTTCAGGCCAAACATGGCCATTTAAATATTATTCACGGCTGAGCATGAATTGTGATTGTGAAAATTGTGAAAAAGTTCAAAAGAATTGTCAGGAAGCCAGGACGACTCCATAAATTTCCATAAACATGTCAAAGTCTTTACTTTTTGGCCAAAAAAAGTCAGTCTTCATTAACATAATGTAAAGAGTAAAGACTAATGCATTATTTACATAAATAACAAAAATAAGTCTTTGAGAAAAAAAATTGATTTTGCGAAAAAAATTTCAAGCTGTAAGCAAAATTGCGCAAATTTGCCAGCGAAAACAACCCAGGTTACAGAACACACAGTATGTCCACATAACGGTCGCTCCATACCTACAGCCGTTTGTTAGCTCTCCCGGCCACATTACAAAAGAATCACGCCACTAATAGGGTGTAAGATCAGCACGTGGCCTGATTATTTCGTAATATTGCCGGCTGTATGAACTTACGGCTGCGAGTATGAATCGACCCTGTTGAAGGCAAACAGGAGATGATGAAGCCTCCATTTTATACATTATTACAGTTATGGACCTTGTCATTACGTGAATGCAGAATCAGACTTAATTTTTGGAGCGTTAAAGTCTTGACTCTTGAGGTTATCTCCGGCTTAAAGTTGCCGAGTTGTGTAAAACATAATCTCTCAGGCAACAAACTGACATTCCTGGTGTTCATTTTTTACGCTGCCAACACGGCTAGCCTAGTAATGTTTATGTAAACAGTCTGTAAAAAGTGATGATTCTGACTCATCTAAATGACACCACCTTTAAAAGTTAGGTTTACGTAATGCTGCAGTCAAACGAAAATACGGCCGTAATATCATCTGAGAGAGAAAACTGCAACAAGCGAACATGATGACAAATGTATCGCTCTGATCATATTAAGTATATAACACTTTAGTTATCCTCTGCTAACCTGTGAATCAAAAATTTCTTTGAGTGTGTGGCCATTCTCCGGAACTGATAAACTTTCTCTCAAAGATTTCAACCTGAAACATACAGGAATATGATTGATAAAGGCAATGCTGAGACAAAACTCTTAATAAATTCAAACTTTTTACATACAAAATCTGTAACGACTATAAAAAAATTACCAAATTCGCTGCTACGGTATGACGAAGAAAAAACATTCGCATGTCGTTTTGTCTAGAAATATGCCAGATTGACGAAGTTGATTTTATACCATTTGATATTATTGATACCATTTGTCACATCTCAACCACCATTATCCATTTTTAAATGCTTCCCCATAGCATGAGGAATGACGCCAAAAGTAAAGTAACACAAATTCTGCGGACTCAAAAAATCTCCAATTTTTTGACATTTTGCTTTCGATTTAGATTTTGTCAAGATATATATTTCGGCTATTATTATTATTATATTGCTTAGTTTTAGTCAATCTGCCATAAGTGGACTAAGCTAGGTCTGTCCAAGTGAGGGCTCTTGCTTGACAGGTTTATTGCACCAATTTGCCTACGTTAATACAATGACAAACATACTGAACCAAAAGTGCAGCTTCAGGCTTATTGTTCTTATCTGAGACAGAGGTACCCTTGGGCCCTTGGAAAGCATGTAAAAATAAGTAAAATGGAGAGCCTTAATTTTTGACCTGGGTAGCTCCCCTTAATTTATGATTTTCCACTCTACAATGCTTAACATTTACCAACACATTCATATAATTTTAAAATTCAGGTTACCTCTCCACAGACATACACTGGCAAAACTTGTCAATGCTGGCCATGTTGTCAACACGCTCACGCTCCGAATCGCTGAAGTAATTGTGACTCTAAAATTACACAGCTACGAAAGTTTACAAAAGTCAACTGATAACAAAATTAGCTGACAGTCACGTATCAACTATGAAAAAAAATCTGTTAACCATAATATAAAAGCATTGGCAGATGGCACTAGGGCATATGTCTGTCAACAGACTCCACTACCAGCCTGAAGTTAAGGAGTAGATATCGAAATAACAAATGCACCCACTGCCCAGTTAAAGGTGGTAGCAAAGTTTTAGTATTTTTTGGCTATGTTTTGTAAAAAAGTCAATATAAAAACGTTAAAACGTATACGTAGGATATATTCAGTTTGAATAATATACTGAATAAATGCATGTAGCATTCAAAAAGATTAAGCAAGAATGGTTATCGTTCATGTAATTTGTCATTAGCTGCACACAATTTTATTTTTCACATTTCACCGTTGTCAGTTGTTTTCATTGAGGACTAATATTGTGCGTATTAACTCAGTAATAACTCAGCGGTTGCAAACTCAACAAGAGCCATCCATTTTCACATATTGTAATGAATACTTAGAACGAAGTGAAAGTTAAAAGCGCTGCAGGGGCATGGTGGCGGCAGCCCCAAGAAGGTAGTAATAGAATAATTTAATCTTATCGACGTTATCATTTGCAGTGCGGAACGCTAGTTTACTAAATCTAAAACGACAAAATCCCAGAAAAATAGCGAATTTAATCTCCAACAAACTGTTCATCAAAAAATTTTAGATACATATACATACGTACGACAAGCAGACATGCATTTATGATCGTACCGTAGTATTTTACCTAACGAACACTACGATTAAGTTGTAAAAGTTCTAAACAAGCTTGGGCGCTTGCTGGCATACACACACGAAAAGTATCATAAAATATTTAAAAACTCGAAAGTTTACAGCTGTCAACGAACTTCGGTCAATATATACTGGGAAAGTAACAAAAACTATTTTACAAAAATTGAAAGTGAAATTCGAAACCCATGGGACTTTTCGCAGTGGTGAACGAATGCTGATTCGATACTGTATCGTCTGCAGCCAGATTGGGCGCTGACGCCCATCCCTTAAATACACAGAGCAATTTATAACTACCTGCACAAGATCCAAAAGTTCTTTCCGTTCTTTCTGCAGTAATTTCTTTTCTTTCTGTCGAACTTTTTTCTCCGCGTTTGCCTAAATGAAAAACACAAATTAAATATGCTTCTATACATACTCGGTGGCCGGTGCCTTTTGCTGACGAGCAGGTCTGGAGTCCAATAACACATAAAAATATTATACTCAATTCTTACATTCACACAAAACGATTCAGAATCCTGAAGAATGAAACCTACTTTGAGTCGCTTTTCTTCTTCCTCTTTCTCTCGCGCTAATCGAGCTGCGTCTTCTGCTGCTTGCCTTTCCTAAAGCAATAAAGCTAATTAATGAGTATTTAGTTAATATAGATAAATATTTACATTGAGAGATTTGCAAAAGCACCAAAATAGAATGTCGAAGTGAACTTATAACACACTCTTCAAGTCAATATATTTTTTTGATTCTTTTCGTCAACAGTTCATTCCTTCCACAAGATACAATGTCACAGTTTCTATCGGGTTTGGACGCCTTTGCTATGATCAAAAATAAACGCTGATTCATAGCGCTGGACAGAAGCTACGGTTTAAGAGCACGTTCTCTATCGGTATGACCATTAATGATTCTGGTGGGTGGTTGGCCCGTTCCTTGTACAAATCACGCTGAGCATGAAGACAACCCTATTCACACGATTCGTCAGAAGTTTTATTTAGCATGATACTGTTGCTTCAAATAATAATAGAAAAAGGGCAGATATTAAAACTGGTCTAATTCAATGCCACTTTTAAATAAAAACTAGTTCAAATTTCCAAGCTAGGTTAGTGCTCATTAAATAGCCCTACCCCACTACGGCGCCAAAAATAGTCATCTATTCTTAAAAGCGAATCCTCTGCTCAGATATACTCATACATATACTTTGGCAAAAGCGTTTATATTGCTATGGGACACCTTGTTGGATACCATCAATAACTACGAATTTAAAAACAAATTACAGAGATACGAGCAAATTCGCGGTAGCACCGCTTCAAATCCTGCAAAAACAGCAGGACTTATTTACCCTTTCTTCTTGCTCCCGTTTTAGTTTTGACTGCTGAGCCTTCGCTATCCGATCCTCCTCCTTCCGCTGTCTTTCTTCATCCTTGAAGCGTAATATTCTGGGATCACTTGCGTAAGCGTTATCTAAACATCGATCAATTAATAACAACTTATGAAAATAATATAATGACTATAAGAAAAACACAAAAAGTGAGTCTCATTCTAATCTTGTCAACAATATTTTTCGGTTCACCATAGAGCGTATGGAGTGTGTTAAATTTAGAAAACAAACTTTTTAAACTTTCACAAGAACAAGTAAAGCTGATTACCAACTTCAAAAAAATGTCTAAAAAACGCGTAAAACGTGATGATCCAAAATCAAAAAATGAACACACACAAACACACACAATTTTTGTTCATTCCAAATTAATCGCTTATCAGCAACCGACATCTCTTAATTACCGACAAGTTTCCGCAATCTTTTCAGTTCATCTTTTCTTCTCTTATCACGCTGTGCTTTGTTCTGCTTCTCGATCCATCTCCGTTCCTCACGACTGAACACAAGTTATTTTCAGCACGCTCAACAACAACTAGTGCCAGGGCCTTGTTGCTCACCAAGTCATTCATTGTAAACAATTGTGAAATTAAACAAACGGTACTGAAAAACTTAGTTGTAAGATTTCACAAGAGTTATACAACTGTTACCGCTATTATTGTAAGATGAGATCTCAAAAAATTTAGCTGATGCTTAATATTGTTACAACATTGGAAGAACTGTAACTCTACGTTTGTAAACTGCCATAGGGCGTAAAAAACAGCTCAACTATATAATTATTGTCCAACTCTAAAAAGGCTAAATTAAATAAGAAAAATGCAAATACTTTTCGCCACGTTCTTTGTCTTCTTCATCCAAATAGGAAAACTCTCGCCAAGAATCAAAATCATACCTAAAGCAAACCAATAAAATCAGAAAAGTGAATCAACATAGAGATTGTGGTATTTTCTCTGAATACAGAATTTTTGAAAAATGGAAGCTTTCACTTCACCTGCGTGACGTGTACAGAATGACTGAATGTTTTATCAATAACTAGTTTAGATAAATTCCTTGAGTGAAAGACAACTTGACTCTCGCACCTAAAAGATAGAGACAGCTTAAATAGTTTGAAATCGACAACTCACCAAAACGCATAAAAGCTATCGACTTCTTCAATCGGTGTCAATTTATCCCCTAGTGAAGGAACTGGTTGAATTCGAGACCATCTGCAACGCAAAGACAAATTATTCAGCAATATAAGTTATAACCAAAGCCGGAACAATGTCAATATATATTAATATACATACGTATAACTTCACCAGCTGACAGTAATGATAAATCGTATTCGAAGGGACCGAATGCTCTCATAATTATATTGTCTAAAATTGTATATACGCATGCTGTAGGTTTAAGGTAAAGGAAACACACCACACGCCAGACACTCACCTTGCATTTTGATCAAAAACAGGCCCGAATGTTTCATAAAATTCTTCTTCCGATGCACCCGCCACAGCAGTTTGACTGGGAATTTCGTCGTCGAACTTTGGGTCAACACTGTCGAAGGCTCTGCGCTTCGCAGGATCACTCAGTGTCTCGTAAGCTAAAACGTAAAACAGTGGTACCAACCAGTGCCACAGTCAGACGATAGACAGGTAACAGTACAAATGTTTGTATACCTCTTCCCCTAAGCGCTAAGCCTACCAATTTTTGAGCACTCTCCCCAAAGATCGACGCAATGTTTACCCTTTTTCTGGCCAAAAGTAGGCCAAAAACACTTTTTTGGCGAAACATAGCTTAATATGCGCGCCCGTCAATCAGTTACTGAAAAAGCTTCAGTTCAGTAAATCTTCTTCTTCAGCACTGAGTATAGAGGTACATGGGGGGTCGAGGGGGGCGGGGGGCAAGCCCCCCCCCGAGATGAGATTCTGGGACAAGCCCTCCCCCTTAAATTTGACCCACCAGGACAACCATCCTCCTTGATGCTGAAAGAAAGGCGCCAGAACACTCAAAAATTGCCCCAGATCGCCATTAAATGCTTACAAATGAGTAAAAAGCGAAAAAATTGCCAAAAAAAGCGAAATTTTGTTGAAAATTTGCCTTTTTCAACAAAAATTCAAAATTTTTTGCGTTTTTGGCCGCTGAAGCCCTCGAAACTTGTACATGTATGGTACTGAGTACACAGCCTGCTTATAAGAAATATCTACGCGAAGTCCAAACTAACAAACTTCACGCACACCCCCATTAAAAAATTTAGCAAAAGCAATCGTATTCTCTGTAGGCAAGGAAACGCCAAAAAATCTACCCATATTCCGTCTTCCCTGCATAATATATACTATACCTTTAGTAATACAGGCAAAATAATCCTCAGTCGGATCAATCACTGGCTGTCCACTCCCCATGCGTTTGTCGGGATGGTGACTGAGCACTTTTTGTCTATAAGCCAATCGAATCTGCTCCTCTGTGGCCTTGTAGCGCAACTTTGACAGTCCCATCACTCTGTAGTGATCTTGCTCTTTCCAATTTTTCGGATCTAATCGACTGACGTATCTGCAAAGCCACACAAGACAGCAATAAAAAATTCTAAAAACTATGAGACTATAATTAGATGATCGTCGAAGTGAAAGTGAAATCGTTAAATTAATAAATCAGGGAGGAGCGCAATAAAACACAAAAAACCAAACGAGACCGCTTCTTTACATTGACTGCAGTCGGCACGAAGACAGCATATTCAAAGAGAACTTAAGTAACTTAAGTTTACTAGTGTTGAATCAATCTGTCGGTTAAGGTAGCGCTCCGAATAACTTCCATTACTTTATTATCGTATAAGTCGAAGTAGGTTCTAGCTAGAATTACTTTCGTTTGAAAATATCAAAGCCATCTACAAAGCTCGGTTTTTGAGCAAGTTTCACGTTCCTGCTGCCTTGTTCTAATTTTTTATGACCGATTGAAAATTTCTATTTTCGCTAAATGCGCATAATTTTTCAAACGGCATAACTGAGCGAAACTTTGTTCACAATTTACGATCTATAGCTTAAACTGTAGGTAATTATGTTGCCGAGGTGTATCTTTTCGTATAATTTTAATCCAATTGTTTTGGCTCAAAATACACTAGTTTTTCTGAAATTGGTCAACTTGAAATCGCTGCAGAATTTCACCAAAAACAGAAATCAACATTTTCGAAGAAGGTACACCTGAATCTGCCTATTTTCTAACTTTAAGTCAAATTTCACAATGAAAAAACGACATGGAAGAGAGCTATCACGATTCAAAAAAGGCTATTGCCGATCAGAAAAATCTGAGGTTTGCCCACACAAACGACAGTGTCAAAAAATAGAGCGTATTTTTTAATGCAAATAACCATTGAGAAAAGTTGGAGAAGCCAAAAAGTAGCTAAAGAAAAATTAGCTTGAAAAATAGTGCATTTTTGTCAATATCGCTCAACGTAATTTGAAAATTTTTTACAAATGTTTGCCTATACAAGTGACTTTTTAAAAAGTTGCAGTCACCTATTATCTGCGGAAAACCGTTATCAAAAGTAACAAAAGCCATATACAATTTTTTGGAAAATCGATTTGAAGATTTTGCCATATCAAAATTCAGGTCAAAAAATTAATTTCAACAAAACTACATGTTATGTATATCAAACGAAAGCTAATTCACCGCTGAACAACCTTCCTTCAAGAACAAAGACCTGAAAACGTGACTGAAAATTTTTACTGCCCAAAGTCAGTTATTCGGAGCGCCACCTTAAATGACGGTTAAAAGCAAAAAAAAAGCCAACTATGAGTTCTAGCTGGCTCAGTAGCATTCGAAAATACTAAAAAATAATAGGTTCTTTTAATCCAGTGAAATAATAGATACAATCGAAAACGTGATTCCATCGTTGTGAATTGTGACAGTGTGCCAACATACTTACTTGAAATATTTTTTGTCATCAAAATCCATTTCATTTTTCCAGTCCGATCCAGCAGAAACTGAACTTTTTGTTTTTGCTAGCGAATAAGTCATAAACATGCTGGAAGTAGCAGGATTCAGTACAAGCTGGTCTCGAAGACATTCCAGTTCGTAGGCAAACCCGGCTGGTTCAACTTCGCGGCGCCGTCGGCACTGGTCTAAAAACAGAAAGTTACATCATATAAAACTTACACCACCACGGCACCCGCACTTGCATTTCCAGGATCTTTGTGCGAAACAGGGTGTTGAAACTGAACTTGCCAAAAACGCGAGCAGATTACCTACAATACTGAGCCATCACCTTGAGGGAACATCTGACTCGGTATAAGTGCAAGGGAAAAAATATCTATTTTTGACAAAAAATCAGTAGCGTACCCAGGATTTCGCGAAGGGGGGGGCTGAACTGATGGTCGACGACCGGGGGGGGGAGGGGTGGAGTACACGCAGTCCGCGGCAATCTGCGGAAGGTTTAGCTTTTTAGAATTTTGAAACTGATTGCATTGATATTGAAAAAATGTTGATGTCTTGCAATCATAGTGGTTGCAAAGGTCTAGGGGCGGCAGCCCCCAGAAGCTGGAGCTTTTTTGGAATTTTGAAATAAAATTTGCATTGAAAAAGCAATTCTAAGCAACACTGGTCGTAAAATCAGAGTGGTTGCACTGTTGCAGGGGTCTGGGGGCGGCAGCCTCCAGAAGCTGGAGCTTTTTTAGAATTTTGAAATAAAATTTGCATTGAAAAAGCAATTCTAAGCAACACTGGTCGTAAAATCAGAGTGATCACAGGAAAACCAGCGATCCGAATTCCCTATAAATCACCATCTAAGACTTAGGATGGTATTCGGATAGGTTTCGGACATCTTTCTGGGGTATTCGGAAGGTTGAAAGGTTTGGATGTCTTAATCTTATTTAAATAAGTTATAAAATATAATTACAATCTAAAACTTTTTTGATTAAATTCGGATAAAATTTAGACATTCTTAAGATGTCACTGCGGATTGGTTCATCAGTAACTGAATTTTGAACAAGTAACTTTTGAAATAATATTTGCATTGAAAAACCTATTCTAAGCAACACTTGTCGTGAAATCATACAACCTTGATTCACTTGACTAGTAACTTGTCGCGCAGTTTGCAAAAATCTGGGGGCGGCTGCCTCCAGGAAAAAATTGAGAATTTTTTATTTTTAGGCAAATTTAGTGAATTGGAGACGTATCATAAAAATTTTTTGGCCGGTCCATAAAAGCTAAATGGGGGAGACATCCTTGTTTAAAAATTTGTCTGAACATTGAATAAACCCAGCGAGATGACACCGCAAAGCGAAGTAAAGTCAGCGCGGTGGTTCCGGAGACAAGCGGCCTCCGGAAAAAATTTTTCGATTTGAGGGCAAAAATTTCATCAATTTACGGCTGCAAAAATTAGCCCATGGTGGGACTAGCAAACCTGAAAAATACGTTGTATACAGGAAAAAATGAAGAAAAACCATGTGTGACTAAGGCTGTCCTTAGAGACATTCGTCCTCCACTCCACCCAACGCACGGTTTTAAATTAAAAGCCACACAAAATATATAACTAAATACCAATAATAGTTGTTAGCATTACTCATTATTAATACAACATAGCAGAAGCAGATATGTCATGTATATACATTAGAGCAGTAATGAATTGGGGGCAAGATCCCCTCGAAAGAAAATTTGGGAAATTTTTGAAATTTCAGTGTCATTTTAGTCAATTGGGGACGTGCCGGAAAATTTTTCTCAGTGGTGTCATAAAACCAAAGGGGGACACAGGAAAAAAGTGAAAAAGGGGGGGGGCTAAAACCGCGAAGGGGGGGCTGATGTCCCCCTACCCCCCCCCCCCCCCTGGGTACGCCACTGCAAAAAATGCTGAAAAGCAACTTTTTAAAACTTACACAACATAACCTTTCATCTACACAGAGAACTTTTAATTCACACATACGGTATATACCGATTTATTAAAACCCTAATTATAACGAATAAGAATTTAAGATTATTTGACGTAAACATTAAAATATGTACATGTAAACTTTGCACTGCATTAGTGCAGTATCAAGCAAAAAAACAACCCAAAAACCTACTTGCAAAGCCAGGGAGAGCCAATGCCATTTTTAGGTCACCAGACTGACCGCTTAAATCGTCCACTTGACACATTCTACACAAATAAACATAAAAATATTATGAATAAACATAAAATAATGTCTAAATTTAATCCAAAAAACCGGCCAACCAGGCGAAAATTCTCCAAAAGCACTGTAAAAATGTCCAAAATCCTCCTGATGGTCAAGGTTCGGGGGGGATTATTTTTGCCCATAAATCCCTTCCTACCCCATCTTTTAATAAAAATATGGAACCCCCATTGTCAGCCAAGCCCCCAATCTGATCTCTAGCCCCCAAAATAGCTGTCGCCCTTTTCTTGAGTGAAAATATTGGTGTTAAAACCCTTGGGGGTGGAATAAGTCGGAAAAACGGCATTTTTCGACTAATGATACGGAGTCCCCCTGTATCCCCCAAACCTAGGGGGGGGGTCAAAATTGAACGCTCTTTCAAATAGGCTAGGTTAAAAATTTGTAGGATGTAGGTAAGCTTTAGCTAGAAATCAAACTTTGTCCAAAAATTAAACTTTACATAAACATTTTCGCGCAAAAATGGATTTAGACAAAAAAGTGAATAGCTGTGCAAAAATAGCTGTGCATATCACATGAAAAAAACGAAAATTTTAGAGCTTTTTTCAGCAAAAAAATAGATTTTCACGAAAATCTCTTTACAAGCCAGTGCATTTACACGTATGTAATGATTTCGGAAGATCGAAAACTAGCAGTTGTGTTTTAATTAAACATACTTAAAAATTTTCGCCGTTTTATTGAAGGTGGTGCAGTGATTTTGTAAAATAACGCAGTATTTTTTTGTATCAAACCGAAATATACTCCGTGTGATTACACACGCATGTATGTAGCTATCCTGCCTAAAACTTAGCTAAATTACTTAGGCCGTGTTTACATTGAGCTTTTTTTCAGCTGCTCGAGCAGCTGCAAAAAAGCCGGAAACGGCGAAAAAAAGCAGGAGCAGCTGAAAAAAAGCTGGAACTGCAGCGTTGTCATGACAACGGAGCAACTAGTCTATAGTGACCGCCATACTTATCCGCATTTTTTCAGCTGCTTCAGCTTTTTTCCAGCTGCTCCAGCTTTTTTCCAGCTGCTCGAGCAGCTGAAAAAAAGCTGCAGCTTTTTTCAGCTGCTCGAGCAGCTGAAAAAAAGCTCAATGTAAACACGGCCTTATTAAAGGTAAAAAGTCTAGAGTATTATTTAGAGTACAAACTACCTAGACTTGCCTACTGGCTGCAATTCCAGAACTTAGTCTAAACGTCTGCTTTTTACTTGTTATTGCAAGATTGAGTTCGGGTTATAAATTGTTTTACATTACTGCTAAAGGTCAGTGTGTGGCTTGAGAAATTGGATTAAAGTTCTGTGCTTGCGTTGGTGTTCGAGTTGGGATTACGGTAGACAGGCAGACTTGGTACACATACATTCTTGTTGCGATTTTAAAAAATTGGCCAACGAGACATTTAATATTTGGCAAACAAATGCACTTCATCGTCTTCGAGCGGTCGCAAAATTTTATTTCGAGCAAATCGATAGTATTTAAGAAAATTTACAGTTTTTGAAAATTGTGACTTTAGTGTTTTCAATATATCAATCATTTTCATCAAAATTGAAATTTTGCGACAGCTCGATCACGGTATTGCAAGCAAAATGAGCTATTTATGGGCTGTGCAACAGCTATTTAGCTGTGAAAAGAAATCGGAAGCCTAAGTTCCACTCAAGT
>JASANF010014161.1:0-93400 GCA_030248245.1 Trissonchulus sp. WLG1_4
AAAAGTATGAATTAGAGTTCGCAACGGGTCGAAGTTTTTCGACCCGACCCGACCCGACCCGAGATAGAGTCCAACCCGACCCGACCCGACCCGACCCGACCCGAACCAACCCAATTTCTCGTTAAGCTGCTATAAAAACTCTTAAACACAAAATTTTCTTGCGAGGTTTTTGTTATTAGTTTTTTGTGTTTTTGTGTTATTGTTTTTTTTGTGTTATTAGTTTTTAGATACGTTCTGTGAATCTTCCGTCCAGTAGTCATTCTACCCCGAGTCCATTAGCCTGAGAAAATGGTCAAACCGGCAAATTTCAACGTAAAAATTTAGGATTTTCACCCAAGATTTTTGACCCGAACTGACCCGCTTAACCCGCGGGTCGGAAAATCTCAACCCGACCCGACCCGTACAGGCCCAACCCGACCCGACCCGACCCGACCCGACCCGATTGCGAACTCTAGTATGAATCGACCCTTGGTGTAACGTATATATATATCGTGGATAATTTAGTCAGTGGTCACGAAGAGTCAAAACATGACCCTAACTAGATTGATTGAGCAATTATTGACTATGTTGTTTTAAAAAGGTGGGTCAAGGGTCGACTTTTACGGGTTGGGTCGTGGGTTACCAACGTGCATCCAGCCGTTGTTGGGTCCTTGGGTCACGGGTCAAAAATTTTGACTCTGCCTGAGCTCTCCCCGTGTGCACATGATAGGTGTTACAAGTTATTACAGCCCCTTTCTTCACACCGACAGTCCGACCAAGTTTTCACTGAAGGCGGCGGCAACCTGAAGAAATCTATCAGCCTGCTTTGACAAATCATATATCACAGACTGGCGAACATGCACGCAATATGAGCCGGCTCTATTCTGCTTCATATCTTAGAATCCACTGACCAACACAGGCGAAGCCAGATTTTTTTCTAGCCTAATTCATTTGGACACATTTTTAGTCCCAACTCTAATGGCCTCCTGCTATCTGCCTGGCCAACATTTTGGCATTTTTAGCTATCACCTTTGGGCAGTTGTAAGCAGTATTTTGGGATCTAAAAACCGTCAAAAATATGTCGCAACTGTGATTTTTGTTTTTAGTGGAACAGTTTTTTGATGTTTTTCCATTTTTAACCGGTCCTATATAATTGCATTAGCTAATTCGCCAGATGGCTCGTTTTAATTAAACGAGTGTATTTTTCTCCGACTAAACGACTCTAACTCAGTCATTTGTGACGGATGCGAAAATTTATTTTTAGAAGTTAATTTTTATTGATTTCTTCAACACTGTTTGATGGAGATTCGTAGTTTGACAAGCTAATAGAAGCAACCACAGATGCACGAGAGCAATCAGCGAGGGTGGTGCTTGACCCCTGGCTGAAGGGGATGGTGGTTCTGGGTTTTTTCAGTTTTTCGATTATTTAGTCGTTTTGGGGCACTTTTTTGGCCGCAGCCAGGAAATTTTCCCAGTTAGATTTTTCACTCAATTTGGTGCACTTTTTTGGGTATCAGACTGAGGGGCGTTCGAGGTTTTAGGGGGGTGGGCGTGCCTGCAGTCCGAGGGGGGGGGAGTGCCGACTGCCGACCTCCCTGAGGGGGTGCTAGATACCCAACCCTTCCTTACCATCCCTATAATATATGTGCATCTATACAATCAACTACGCAGGCTAGTGTGAAATATGCATGTTCGCTAGTTTAGCTCGATAGTAGTTAATCATGATATTTGATCTTAGAAATTAGGCGGAGTAATTTTTTTGAATGAGGTTTGTCGCTGGCGGTGGCCGAGTGTCTATTTGGCGATATCGAGGCTGTAAAATACTCGATCATGTGTGTACTGCTAGCTAGTCCTGACTCCTGAATTATCAGGAGAGCAAATTTACTTCTACTTCTAACGTGAGTATGTAACCCTGCTAATCTGGCGGACTAAGTAGTTTTGACCTTGGCCGGATTTTCTAATTTGAAATCTCATTATTTGCGTGTTTTCTAGCTTATATATATTATGCAGCGTGAATGATGCTGCTGCATATATACCTAGACCATAATATAATATAATATAATATAGTATAATATAATATAATATAATATACTATGGTGGAAAGAACCTGTTGGTTAGGCAGGATTTTCATTTCTATAAAGTCCAGTTTAGTAGTTTTCAAATTATACTTAAGAGACTTGAGAGGGGAGAAAAAGTCAGAAGCCGACTAATTCTCTGTAGGTTTTGTCGTGGACTTGTGACCAACACACAAACAGACGGACGTGTTTTAATTCGCACATTTTGATGAAAAACTAACGTTAGCTTTTTGTTTGCCTTTTTTCTGGTTTGAATTAGTTTGTTTGATAACTTATTATAGTTGGATCTACATACTTGGGTTTCTGTGCTGTGACGTTCCATGTTTTCGTATTCTACAGCTAATATATTAATTATATACTTATTTCTGGTTATTTTTATTTTCGTGTTAAAAAAGCATATATTAACTGTTTTTGACTTCTTATTTTTTTATTCGATTTGATGCTATTTGATTTGATTTGATTCGATATGTAGTGCAAAAAATAAAACTCCATAAATTACTGTGGGTTTCTGAACCGATAGTCGGCTGTTGACCCACCGACCGGGATGGGAATTCTGAACGAAATTCGCTGCTTGAAAGTTAATCGATTTTGTTGTGTGAAACATTCTTGGTGGAGGGGGTGATAGTGTGATCTGCGGGAAGATTATGGGTTTTATGAGGCTAGTGTACTCTGGACCCATTTTGGCAACATAGTTCTTAAAATTGCCTTCGATGCCTTTTTCAGCCTTAATTTTGCTGTGCCCTCTTATTTATTTAAAAATTTTTCTTTTTGACATCCTCACACAACTCCCCTACCCCCCCCCCCCCCCCCCCGGAATGTTGGGGGTTGTCTATAAACGTGAAAATTTTCATTTCCGGGTTCTCTTGTAACCAGGACACGCATTTTCATGAAAGAGAGTAGATTTTGTTTTTAGTGGGGCTAATTTAGACTGGTTAAAACGCAGATTTTGTAAGGAACCCAGGTGCGTGAAAACGAGAGAGCGTAGGCTATTTTTCTTTTAGTATAGCCTATAATAGAAACATAAAGCCTAATTTTTTCGCCTTCTACTTTGCCCATCTAAATATATGTTTTATTTTTTATATTTTTTATTTTATTACATTTTTTGCTTGATTTTTCATTTTTCAAGGTGACGACATTGGTATATATTATATCAGTGACCGAAACTTTTGTAAGACTTCATTTTATTGACACATTGTACCTATAAATTGATCTAATTCCGTGCAATTGACTTTCTCTGTGCATAAAATTTGCAGTAGCTTTATAAATATATATATTGTTGCTGGGCTGTGGTGCTTTTTTTTGTAGCTAGCCAGTCTTGTTTTTTTATAAACGGGTATTAAAAATAGGCACTAAAATACTGTTTTTTACTAACTTAAACTCTTAAACTTACTGCTTAGTATTTTTTTGTCGCGCAGCTGAGGTTTTTTTTACGGTTTTTTGTTTTATATCGAAGGGATTGTGCCATTTTTCTGAGTTTTTTTAGTTTGTTAGAAATTTTCGGCAGTTGTGTTATTAGTTAAAATATTTTACATTCGTTGTCCGACCACAGTGCGTATGCACGGGACCGAATTAGTAGGATTTCGGCGTGTTTTTGTTGAGTTTAGAAGTTAATTAGCCATTTTCTATTAGTATATAACTGAAACATTTGCTAACTTTTTGGTTTTCTATACCCTATTTTTTGTTCTATTTGTTGGCATTTTGAGGTAGGAGGGGTTCGAGCCTCGAAGCAAGTGACATATTGTACTCCGGCATCATGGGTGATAACCCGGGTAGGCATGAAATTCTAGGGAGCGGCTGCGGAGCAACTTTTCCGCCTATGTTTCCTTTGTGAGCCACCGACTTTGTCGTGGTGTGCGACTTTGAAAATATTCTGGGGGGAAAGGCACGCACCTGTCCGGGGGGGGGGTGAGTGAGGTCGTCTTCGGGGGGGGGGATGAAAACTTCCCAACCCCCGCACTCCCCACGCCCATGTATGAAAATAACTGATAGCATAACGTATTTATTTTACTCCAATGTCAAATCCAGGCTCAGATTTCTGCATCAAGCAGGAGTGTAAACATAAGCCTCTCTGACATGTCTTGCTTACGAAAAATTTTTTGCCCCTGAGATTATAGTGTAAAATTCTAGCCGGATTCGAACCCAAACACAAACACCGGCAGTCTCACTGAACCGATTGCCTGCCCACTCTACCAATGTTCCACTCCGTCCGTGCTTAGTCTAGCTTACAAGCTTCACCCAAGGTTGTCTCTACCTGTATTTCATATAAACTTCAGCTTACATCTCCAGCTAACATATATACATTATATACATACATATATACTTCATTTATATACAGATGAGCCATATGGTTGTGTGTTGTATTGTACAGGTACTGTATATATAAGCACTTTTATTCGGTTTAATGAGATATATACAGTCAGTCAGTCTTATTACTACAGTTCTATGAGTGGTGAAGTTAGAACTCTTGTTGGATGCATCAATTGAGCTTTATATGCCCCGTTTTGATAAGCTACCGATAATATAGCTTATATATAAAATTGAAGTTTATTCTGTTATATAAATTTTACTGGCCAATATTACTTTTGTAAGCAGTTTAGTGGGTACTTGGTCAAGTTTTTCTGAAAGTTAACTTTTTACTCATATATTTACCTTTTTGTTGTTACAAATGTAAGGTTTTCTTCAGTTGGTCATTTATTATATATACATAATATATATAGTGTCGCTATATACAGTGGAAATTGAAAGAATAACGACCGCTTAGAAATTATTCCCTATAATTTACTCATCTGACTGTAACTCTGTTATTTTGAATACCCGTTGGATTATTTACTGTCTTGAAACCTATTTCTGGAATATGGATTAGTCGCGTCTGAAATGCATTTTCTGACTTATTGACGTATTTAATCGATATAGGACGCTATACGTAGAAGACGCCGACATATAACGAGACAATCACTATATACGTTATATTATTATATATTAGTGTAGTGATGAAGGAGTGAGAGTTATATGGAATTGATTGATTTGACTTGATTTGATTGGGTAATGGGCCCGGCAGTGACAGTATGCACGTATGCCTGGACTGTTTTGGCATCAGTCTGTATCAGAAACGGCGACAGAATCGTCGCAAAACAGTCGTCCGTTTCAGTTCATTCATTGAAACTTTTTCGTTCTCTTTTGGCGACTTGTCGTTGAAGGTATTAAGAGGGTTTTATTCAAAATGGGACTTGAGAGGATTCGATTTAAATTTATTTGAGATTTGAGTACATAGTAAGAAACAGAGATGCGCGGCAATCGGCGAGAGGGGTGCCTGACCGCTGGCGGATAGGGGGGGCTGGTTTTTGGGCGTTTTTTCTGACGACTGTCGCAAAATTTTTGCGAATTTCCCATGTTCAACTATGTTTTTGGCCACAGCCGGAAAATTTGTAAAAAGTTGTAAAAATTTGTAAAAGTTTTTTACTCATTTTCGGCCATTTTTTGGCGGTCAGCTGATTGGGTGAGCTGAAATTTGATCGTTTAGATATTTTTCAATTTCGCCTGATGTGCAGTCGGTCAATTTTTCATTGATCCACTGCTCTTTCGTGACTCTATTGGTTTTATTTAAATCTAGTCCTCTAAGTCCATTTTGGAAAAGGCATTTGGTTCCTAAAGCTTGGTGATCAGCCTCAAGTCTGGACTTAGCGGTGAACTGCAGCAAGTTTATTTTCTCAGATGCAAATGTTGCCGATTTGTCCGTATTTAATCGATTTACCATTTGCATTAGCTTAACTTTAACATTAATTTGATTTTTCATTGTTTTTTGTTATTTTTGTTGTTTTTTTAGACTAGCGAATCATGGCAGCCGGGATACGAAGAACCACGAAATGGAGTTCAGCCACCGTGGGAGGTAACCTACCTGTTTTATTTTTTATTTATTCATGTTGTATTGTTATTATTTCAGAGTGAATAGTTAACTGTAATTATCAGATTAGATTTTGTTAATAACACAATTTGTAGTACAAATCATCGTAATGAACTTGTTACAGCTAATATTGTCACAGGTACAAATTATCCAGATTCAAGTTCGTTACAAGCATCTTGTGCCTGTTTTACTTTTTTGTTGTGTTGTTTGTTGTTTTGTTTGTTTTTTCTAAATTGTAAGATAGAGCCATAATTTTGTGCATTGTTTTAGCCTTTGTTATTTTTATTAATGATTTCTTTTTTGTTTCAGTCCAACGGCGTTGCCAGCGAATGGGAGTACGAAGAAATTGTATTAGAAAAGGTGGGTTGGATTTTCACTTTTTAACCAAAGTTTTAACCAAGTAACCAATGTTCTTTTGTCTATTGCCATGTGAAGAAAGGGGGGAGAGATTCAAGACAGCATTAACTTTAAAACGACCCTAAGGGAGATTCGATCCACCAATCTCTGGATCTACAGACCAGCGCTCTAACCATTTGAACTACTGGGCCAATGCTAAGCAGTCAATTGTTATAGTCCTTTTAAGGGGGCGCTCCGGGAATCGGGGGTCACCTCAGAACTTATATAAAAGGTACAAAAAGTAAAACCTTACCATACAAATGCATAGTATGGTATGAAAGAACGCTTGCGGCAAAGTTTCAGATCACGAGATCATGTCACGTGACTCTCAGAACACCAACGTGAGCACATTTTCGGCAAACAATAAATAACGCTGTTCAAACTTTACGAATAATCATAAGTTATAAATCAACGTGTAGCTCTTGGGCTTCTTTAGTTGAACGTTATTTTGGTTTTTAGCAATCGTACGGGGTATTGAGAAAAATTGCCATTATATATGTGTTTTTGAAGTCTAGCTCTGAGCAGTAAAAATCATATAAAAAATTTCTAGAGTAAATTTTTAAAAAAAAACAATTGTTCAACTGCGCAAAGCTAAAGGCTAATATTGTGCGAAATTTTGGAGAAAAACACCGCACCTGTAATTTGTAATCGAATGCCGAAAAATTGATTTTGTATGCACACTACCTTTATTTGAGTCAGATGCTTCTAAAAATGGGTTTTTTGCTTTTTTTTGCACAAACGCAATAAAATTGTTTTAATTTCAAGTAATAAGACCAATACTAATTTCGTATCAAAGGTTTGCAAAACCTGGAAAAGTCGAAAATGGTTGGTGCACTGACTTACTTGCTGAATTTGTTTGAAAGTTGAATAAAATCAGTAAATTGTCCAATTTTTTCCAATTTTTTTGTTATGGAAATATACACACCAAAACATTCGAAATAGCATTCTGGACAACTTTTCTTCAAGAATGACAGGTCATTTTTACTGTTTTCAAAAAATATAGCCCAAATCCTTGATTCCCGGAGCGCCCCCTTAAGTTCCTCACGGGCCTGTGAACTTCACTCACAATCGTACTTTATTCTTGTTTTATGTTTATTATTCCGTCATTTATTTTTATTTTTTTGTTTCAGGGTCGAACGGGGCTTGGGTTTTCGATTGCGGGCGGTTCAGACAATCCTCACATCGATAATGATCCCAGCATTTATGTCACTAAAATCCTGGACAGTGGCGCTGCAGCCATGGACGGCCGGCTGAGGTAGTGTTGTCGTAGTGCATGAGTGCCGGACTGCGGGTTGGAAGAGCCTGGGTTCTATTCCTTGCTGAGATCCCAATTTTTGTTGAAAAAATTGTTTTTGCTTTTTTTTGTAAACACAAGAGCTTGACAAAACCTTTTTTCTTTTCTTTTTCGTTGTGTAAGCTAGAACCGTTGTTGCATTACATATTTCATGATTCATGCAAAGTCATTAAAAACTAGGAAAAAACACTGTTGTTTATGAAATTTTTTCATTCAGTATGTTTGAAAAGTTGCTTTTTTCAATAGAATAGTAAAACAAAAAACAAGAATAGCTCTTGCTATTGTGTGCTCCTGAGCGGATTAGATTTTAAGCCCGAATTAATCCTTTTAATCGGATTAGCCGGCTTACCTGGCCTAGCTGTGTTTCAGACGCGACGACATGATTCTGCGGGTGAATGGAACGGACACGGTCAATGTGCCGCACCATATCGCTGTAGACGCGCTCAAACGGGCTCACAACGTGGTTCATTTGGTAGGTGGTTCTGTGAAGTCGGACCAAAACAATGCTGGAGCCTGAGACAAACAGAAACACGCGACTTCATTACGAAAAGAACGAATTGCAAGCATCAAGAGTACAGCGAGTAGTCACAAAAATCACGCTACCTGTTCTGTTTCAACTTTCAGGGTTCAGCAATTTTTGGTCAGTCAGACTTTAGTTGAACACAATGGCTGGGATTCACAAAGCGCGTTTAACTTTAGACTCGGTCTAATTTTAATACACAAGGAAGGGCATGAAATACATATAGAATTGTTCATTACGATGTTCTATTAACATTCGAAAGAACGTTTCAGACCGAGTCTAAAGTTAATTAAACACCTTTTTTGAATAGTGGCCAATGGGTTCGATTCACAAACGTATTGTAGTCTCAAGTGTGTACATTGTTTTTTATTATGAGTTGAAATAAGTTTGTGTGCAATTTTGTTTAATTTTCATTTGCTTAGGGCCCATTCCTTTACCGGATTGAAGGGTTAATTTTAATCGGACTAAACGGCTTAAAAATTCAGCTTAAAACTGCCATTCCAAAACCTCCGGATTAAACGGACTTAACTTTTAGCGCGCTGCTTTTTAATCGGACTAAACGGACTTAGCTATGCACGCGAATGTTAAGCGAGCATGTTAAATTTATTTAGTCCAGTGGTAGTCCAGTCCAAGTCCAGTCCGTTTAATCTGGTAAAGGAATAGGCCCTTAGTTTATTCTTTTTTCTTAATTTTAGTATGTGAAGCGTCCACGCCGTCAGCGCAATGCTTTTGGACCACTGGACAAAATAGAGCTAATCAAGGGAAACAAAGGTACTATGTCCTTACGACTCACGCAATTTGAGTTTTTTAGCGGGGGGGTTATGGATGTTTACGGTAGAAAGATAGGTTTGGCTAGGTCTTTTAAGAGGAAGAAGAGAAACCTAAGTCTAAGTCTGACTTAAAAGATAATAATTGTGTAATGTGAATCAGAATTTTTAGTACAATGATCTTTTTTATTAGACAAGAATGTCTGTGAGTTTTTAGCAGAAATTCGGTTTGATACTGGACTAATGTCAGTTTGAAGTTTAGGAATAGATACTAGACTAATCACTAAACGAATATTGAACTATTGATACTAACTCTGGGACTAAGCCTAAATTCAAAGTTGAACCGATCTTTGAGTAGTGTTTTTGAAAACACACACGCACACTCACATATTGTGTAGGGCCTTGCGTGAAGAAGAGCCAAATCAAAGTTAATACTACTAAAAAACCATCATCGCTATGTTTATCGTTTTTTATTGTTTTTTGCAGGCCTTGGGTTCAGCATAGCGGGCGGTATGGGCAACGAACACATTCCGGGCGACGTGGGCATCTACGTGACCAAAATAATTGACGGGGGCGCGGCCCAGATGGACGGACGACTGCAGACAGGGGACAAACTGTTGGCTGTGAGTTTGCCTGGCTTGCCCATGGGGGGTGGCCCCGAAAATCGAGGGGAGGGGGGGAGAATGTAGGCAAAATTGAAAAAATTGAACTTTTTTGGCAAACTCGTACAAAATTTGCTAAATTTAGGGCATTTTTGGTGCTTTTGGGGGCGAGGGTCCCCAAAATTGGCCGGAGAGGCCCCCCCCCCAAAGTTTTTGACCCCGTTACATATTATAATTATGGTTGCAACTGTTTGCATCTGTTGCGAGTTGCGACGGCTTATGCACGGTTCATTATGCTTGTGCCTATCAGTATGTCCGTTCAGCCGGGCAAAATTACGAAATAATCACGCCACCCATGGTGCATAAAATCAAGAGTACATAATAGCTTCGCACTCTATATAGAAGAAGAGTGAGACACTCTCCAGCCTGCCTGTGTTCTAGCACAGGCAGATGCGCTGGTCGTTTTCAGGCTACATGTTGACATTCTATGCAACATGTGACTGGCCAATCAGCGCGTCGATTCCCTGCGTAACACACTTTAGTATATAATCGCTGATGCGTTGATGAGCATTATGATAGGGATAAAAGCTTAATAACTCATTATTTATTCATAGTCTGCTTGCAAAAACATTAAAAAAAGTTTGCAAATACCTGTCCTCTAGGGATATTTTGGCAATCTTTCAGCGAAATTGATTGAGAAACTTTTGAGATATAAACTTTTCTGAATTTCTTCAAAGTTTCTCAATCAATTTCGCTGAAGGTTTGCCAAAATATCCCCAAAGGTATTTGCAAACCTTTTTCGATGTTTTTACAAGCAGACTATGAATAAATAATGAGCTATTAACCTTTATTCCTATCCCGTTTTATGATTGGAGCACGTGCACAGGCGTCTGCCAATCAGAGAACAGAAGCTCGCTTCTGATTCGCCAGTCACATGTTGCATAGAATGTCAACATGTAGCCTGAAAACGACCAGCGCATCTGCCTGTGCTAGAGCACAGGCAGGCTGGAGAGTGACTCACTCTTCTTCTAGAAAGAGTGAGACGCTATTATGTACTCTTGATAAAATAATGCAACACTGTTGGTTTCAGGTGGGCAATGTAAACCTGGAGTGTGTGAGCCACGAGGAGGCCGTCTCAGCCCTGAAGCACTGTGGCAATCGGGTGGTGTTGACCGTGCAAAAGGTGCCTTATGGGAGCACGCCCATGCAGGGGGGCACCTCCTTTGACCGCTCCTATGGGCAGGAACAGTCGAGTCCCCTGGGCGGCCCCCCCTACGGCGGCTCCCCGCAGTCTGTGGCCCCCCCTCTGGCCTACAGTCACACGCCTGTGGCCGCATATCAGCCGCCGCCGCCCCCCTCCGCCTCTCAGCCGCACCTGGCCACCACGCCCGGAGGGGGCCCCATTTATGGCTCACATGGTAGGATTCAGAAGACGGATAATGTAGTAGACATTAAATATATAAATAAATGAATATAATGAAACATTATAGTATCAGGTTAATGGCAGCAACCTTATTCTCGAGCGAAATTCTTAATCTCTAGTTATTAAAAGTGCTGTTTACCATCTATATATTCAGTTTTCGCCTTTATTTTTTAAAATTTGTACTCGATGCATGTTGATAAATGATTAATTACTTCCGGAAAAGTTTTTCTCGATGATATAGTGAAAACAATTTGGATGCATAAGTTTTTTGGGTTGAATGGAATCGGTATTCTTCAGTTTCTCTGTTATCGATGTATTTGGCCTATTTTGTTGCCAGCCAGCTAGTTATCGTTGAGTTATCTTCAGTTTCAGTGCTAAAGTTTCAGAGGTGTACAGGTGACATTTTTGAAAACCATCATGCTTATGCCCAAGTTCATACTTGTCCGTGTGTGTGTCTTTGAGGTTATATTTGTGTGACTCTGTAAGCCACTGAGTGACTGAGTGCAGCTAAACTGTTACAGTTGCAACGCGGTGTTGCGCTTTTATAGACATCTGCTTGTCTAGAACAAGTATGAACTAGGCTTTAAGAAGTTTTTAAGACACAGCTGATTCAGACCGTCTGAATAATATGTTTGCCATTATTCAGAAGCAGAATCATACAACTACCCACCTCGCCACGACATGGGCTCCGGCTATGGCAATTCGGCAACCCTCCCGGCCGGCACCAAACCCCCGGACTACATGGGCGGCATGGGGGATGTCTCCAGGTAGGGATTACGGGGATTAACTGGATTACATTGATTTGTTGGTTGGATTAGTCTTGTTTGTTTTAGTAGGAGCCATACTCGTGTAATGATGTTAACTTTTTTTAGAGATTTCAATTTTGTGATGTCTTATATTTGTTTTGTAGTCAGAACATGGAATGCGAATCTCGTTAACCGTTTGCTAACTTGAAAAATTTAATTTTTAGTCTGATTTTTTTATACGTATTGCTATTGACAAAAATAATGTTTTTCATATTTTTTCTATTCAGTGGTGAATTTCTTTTTAAAATCTTGAAAATATTGTACTTGTTCCAATGGGTAAGATTATAAAGTGAAAAAATATATTGTTAATAATACTGCAGAACGCATAATTACTTTAATGAAATAATATTGTGCAAACGTTTGGCTGATAGTCGTTTTTTGCCCATACTTATGACAATGCATATTTATTGTTCGAATAATATTGTGAATGGTGTGAACACTAGTGAACACGTTTTCAACACTTCACAGTATGATTAAAACTAACAATAGTGTTGGCTAAATTTATTGGGATTGGTGTTTTAAAAAACTATCCGCAAAAAATTAAGCAATTATATTTTCCCTGCGCGTATCAGTCTGTTATGGTTCAATTCCTACTGACAGTTTCTGTTCAAAATGAAAAATGTCTGGTCTAAATGTCGATCTGATTTGAAAGTTTAAATTTCGAAGTGCGAATTAAAAAATCTATTTTTAGAATGTTATTTTTTTAGCTTCAATAATAATTGGTCTAGTCTTAAAACGGAATCGGAAAAAACGGCTGTAGTTTGTTTGGCAGTGAAAGTTCCCGTTTCATCGTGCCAACGCATTTTAATTTCAGTAGGGATGATCTGAGGGATTTAATTAAATCTCAAATCTTAAAATTGAATGAGTAATCATTTCTCACATTCCGTTTTGTGTCTCAAAATTTGAAAGTTTGTAAAACTTTTGTACATTTTTCAGTTCGCTAGTCATAAACAAAAGTATTTATACAGAATAGAAATTTCTATTCACGCTGTAATCGAAAATTTGCTCCTGCAATTTTCGGCATTTCGCCAACAGAACAACTCGAACTGCAATGTGTTGAATAAGACTGCATTTATTGCTAAATTAGCAACGCTATAAAACCTACCAAGAAGTTTAGGAATTTTTATTGCTCGTTTTGTGAAAAAAAATTCTTTTGATTGGGTTAGGACAATATTTTATGCGTAATAATTGTAGGTTTTGTACTTTTTATAGTGTTGAATAGAATTATACGTAGTTTACGTATTTTATTTAATGACTAGTTTTGGTTAGTTCTTTGTGTATACGAAAGTAAGCCATTATAAACTGTGAATTAGTAGATGGGTAACCAAAATGGAATAGAATACTTAGGTCAGCTTTTGATCATAGGCCATGTTTTAGTTTTTTGTTTCTGTTGATAAATAATGTTATAAGTTATTTATTAAGTATATTATACTAGTAGTAACTAGTATTTTCTTATTTAGTATTCCAATTTATGACTATAGTCTCTACTTCAAAAATAGCAAAAGTTAAATTAAGTTTCTTTTTTAAAAATACTAAAAATACATTTAAATTTAAAGCTTTGCCCCCCCCACCCAGTTTTGGACTTGGTCACTGTAGTGATTAAAGTTGAAGCGAAGTTGTTTACATTTTTTCCTGAGCGTCATGTAGCTATGTGTGTGAGTGTATATATAAATACATACAAGTTGTATACTTTCTGATAACAGTACACCCCAAGCGCCGTATAACTAGTGTTTGCATGTATGTATGCTTACCGTACGGTGTACAGGATGTATGCATGTATGGTGAAAGTATAATCGCTCTCGCTGCCGCATTTTAATAGTGCGTTTAAAAGTTTGGCTAAAGTTTACAGTGTGTTATATCTATACTTTCGGGATAGTTTAATAATGTAATTTTTGCATACCATACATAATGTATAAAATATACGTATATATTTACTGTTGACAACCTGTTTTATACGTACATACTGCCTGATATAGAAAACAGCTATGATTTATGATTTTTTTTAGCTAATTTGGGCTTTTGTATTATTTTGTGATGGAATTTTGGCTACTTCTGAAGCTACAAAAAGCCCTTTCTCTAAACTTAGGCGAGAGTTTACACTTTTAACCCTCAACTTTGACTTGAAAGTTGTGTAAATTTGTCAAACTCGAATAGTAAAGGTTTTCTAGGAATGGGAAACTTTTAGGGGTGGATTTCACAAAGGTGGTTTTACTGTTTTTAGTGTTTGTTCTGGGTGGTTAGACAAAGCTCAGTTTTTTCCAAAAATTGCCTAATGAAACAGAAGTTTAGCGTTGAAAGCTGGTTCTTGACTTTAGCGTCAAATATTTGCAGCAATTTAGAGATATCACCTTCTAAATTTTGTCATTAATGTGGTTAGGGAGGAACTAAGTGGTATTTGAGTCTCCGAATATTTATTCTTTGAAAAGTTTTAGAATATATAAACAGCTTAAGTTTTTCACAAAAGTTGAAAAACAAATTTCAGCCAATTTGTTGTAAAAACTCACTAAGCGCTAAAATTTTGTGTCGAAGACTAGATTTTTTTAGTCCAAAGAACCTTATTATTATATAACATTCCTGCGTGACTAATAGTTTTAGAATTTATATAGCGTATTGTATTACATACGCTTATCTCTGATGTCATTATTTTATTAGTCAGATATTGGTTAGTTAAAAACACTTAAACTTTTTTGCGATGACGCTATATTACGTAAATATTGACAAGTAGAACTTTCACAAAGTATTAATCGTGAGTTGAGTTGGTTTACTTTTTTTGTTAATGTGATTTTTCAACAATTTTTTTATATTTCTCTATTTGCTATTACATTTCACACGCTGTAATATGGGCATTAGATTTTGGCAAAAGTAAGTTATTGTATTCTAATCATACAAGAAATTTTTCCTTCTACTAATATGCGAGAAATTCTATGCTATCTGTTCAAATATGTCTATAGCTGAATTAAGTAAGGGCATATCCTTTTACCTGATTTCTCAGCTAATTTTGAGAGAAAGTAATACGTATCTACATGATTCTACCGCCGTTTTTAGCCGCTTTCAAGCCTAGCTAGATTTTGTAGCTTATAATTCGGATTAACGAATTTCTATAAACTGAGTTAACTATAATAATTTAACTGAAGAAATGGTAGTTTTTTAAATAGGGTTAAGTTAACGTAGTGTTTATGGCATGTTAGTTTTAGTGTTTAGTTTTTGACCAGAAGGGCGTACCTATTTTATACCCCATTTTTATTTGTTAATTTATTTATATATATTATATATAAATATATCTATATATATATATATATATATATATATATACATAAATATATATATATATATATATATACATAAATATATATATATATATATATAATGTGTTATATATATATGTTTCTATATGTTTTGTTTCTGTAATGCTATGTATAATATGTATGTATGTATCAATCTCAATCATAGATGAAGATCTAATGTTTGGTCCTTATTTTTGGACCCCGTTTTTAGTGCATATATATATGTGTTTTACTTCTACACTATATGCCATGTATATCACTATTTTATATATATATATATATATATATATATATATATATATATTATATATAATGTGTATATATATATATGTATATATATATATATATATGTATATATATATATATATAAAATGTATATATAATATATAAAATGTATATATAATATATATGTATCTATTATTTGCTCATATTTTACTCATTTGCTCATTTATTTTCCTTTTTCCAGATCCCCCCGCCGCGTGCAGCTGACCAAAGGGGCCACTGGCCTGGGCTTCAACATCGTGGGGGGCGAGGATGGGGAGGGCATCTACATCTCGCACATCGCGCCCGGGGGGGTGGCGGACGTCAGTGGGGTGCTGCACAAGGGGGACCAGTTGCTGGAAGTGAACGGGGCCGACCTGCGCTTCGCCACGCATGAAATGGCCGCCGCAGCTCTGAAAAACTCCGGTCCCATTGTGTCCATCATGGCTCAGTATAAACCGGATGGTGGGTGACTGTGTTATTTGGAGGACGGAAACTCTTTTTTTGGGGACGGACGACGGAGGCTCTTTTTTGGGGGGGACGGAGACTCTTTTTTTGGCAACGGAGGCTTTTTTGAGGAATGAGGCTCTTTTTTTACGGTCAGAGACTTTTTTTGGGGGGACGCCGGACGGGGGCTCTTTTTTTGGGGACAGGAAGTTTTTTGGGGGATGATTTTTATGGGGATTGTTTGTTTAGTAGTAGTTGTATTGTAGCTTAGTCGGAGTCAGAGTTGGGCTTGAGTCGTACGTGATTGGCTGGTCAATTGGTAGTGAAAGCCTTAGGTGGGTGGGTATTCTTAGGTGGGCAAAAAATTCAACAGGTTTTTGTATCGTATAAGAGTTTGTGGTCTTTGTAATTTATCTGCAATCGGTTGTAAATTTAAATAGTTCTGTTTTTACTTTCATTATGAATAGATAAACCCAGTTTACTTGGCTTGAATTCAGATTTTTTTAATCAAGCTCATCATTTTTCCAGTGTATTATTTTTTAGCTCACTGTCATGGTTTTTTTCAATTTTTTTTTTAAATTCTTTCCACTTTCTTTGAGCATTATACCTTTTAAACGTTTACGATTACGTCATACATGTAACAGGGTCCAAATTTTTTGGGGGGCCTCTCCCCCTGATCGACCAAAAATACCCTAAATTTTGCGAAATTTTCTAAAATTTTCCCAAAAAAGTGCAATTTTCACTAAATTTTGCCCGAATTTTGGGGACCCTCCCCTCCGGCCCCTCGATTTTTTTTGGGGGGGGGTCCAGTCCCCCTTACCGCCACCTCATACATATATGGTTTACGTTTACCTTAACAAGCGATCGTTTGGCTTTTTTCACCAAAAAATATTCACTAAATTTATCATTCAGAAAAGATGACAAGCGTTTACAACTTTACAAGTACAGCGTTACAAAGTTTTACACAACTTCACAAGTACTAGGGTACAAAGTGTTGTTTCGCATAAACACAAGGTTAGAAGCACTAGTCTAAAAAGCAGAATTTAGACCTCAAGCTAGTTTCTGTTTCAATTATATTTATGTCAACAGTAGTTGTTTATAAAAAAAATTATGTCTCCTGTACAAAAGTTTTTAGTTTTTTTTCTATTATTTAGCATCAACTAGTTTTGAATGTTTGCTGCTTAAAGTTCTAAAGATTTATCTTTTCTATATTCTCACTTTCGCTGGGTTTTCAGCTGTTTTTTGTTGCCGATTTAAGAAGACGCATCATGTCTGTCTTTTTTTATACTGCTAGTCAAAGCGCATAAGCTTGTGGTAAACATTAAACAAATTGTCTGGTTGGGTTTTGACAGTGTTGTTCGACTTGAAGCTTGTAACTTGCGTCGAATTTGAAAATCGGTCGAAACTCTAGTTGAATATGGTCTAAAAAACACAACATTTTTTTATCACAATGAAATTTCATTCGAAAAGAACGTTTTTGACCGAGCTGAACTCAAGCTGGACACCTTTTCTGAATCCCAGGTCTTTCTGTTTAGCATTTTATATATAAATGGTTCATCAGTCTCAACTGTCTTTCAGCTGAAACGTATCGTCGTCCGTTTTGACCAGGGCCTGTTGTAAACCATTATGTGATTAAACTAGTTGAACTGAATGCGTAAATAACTCCATTTGATTGGTTGTCTTGACAAAATCGTGCTAATAATCCGTATTAATAAATAATTTATACATTATCCAGAAGTTACTGAAGTTAGTCAATTGCCAGAATAAACTCGTTTAGTCCGCTAAAGGAATGGAATGGATGAACCAGAACCATATATACATGTATAGGGGGGATGGGGGGACCCCCCGCCGCAAAATCGAGGGGCCGGGGGGAAGGTTTTTTTGGGAAATTTTGGGCAAAATCAGGGTAGGCGCGATAGCGCCTAACCCTAGAATAGGAACGACACTCCACATTGCAGAATTTCAAAATTAATGTTTTTAATAACTAAAAATTTATGCAAGCAAACTGGTTTTAATTTGGTGTGTGCACGTGCCTAAGGGAGGGGTACATGCTGGCCAAATTTCAGGCAAATCGGTTGGGTATTACCCGAGATATGAAAAATCGCCTCCCGCAAACTCGGATTTTTCCGTCTTTTTTTTCCCGGCGCCATAACTCAAGAAATCCTTATTGGCGAGGCACTTTTTTATGTTTTTTACCTTTGTTTTGGTCGGCAATAGTGTCATCATAAGGATTTTATTCTGAGCTTTTGCCGTTTTGGCTCTGCTGGGAGGGGGAAAAGCCTTTTTTTGGGCCTCGAAAAATGGCAAAGTCAAAATTTCAATGGCGCCAGCTTTTGAGAAGTCACGCAAACAGCCCAAGTCTGATCTCTTGTATGCATGGTAGTGTAATAGGGTTGTAGTGCGTCTCCCCTTTTGGAGTCGATCGTGTCACTGTAGGCCTAGGGATGGGGTCCGGAAGGTATTTTACGTGTATTAGGGGGTTAGGCTACCCATGGGCAGTACAGCCAAAACCGTTATAGATGGAGGCCTGTCGTCTTGTATTTGAATATAAACCCATACATTGTGCATTACAGCGTGGTATTGGATTTATTGTCAGGTTTACGTAGTAGCCACCCCCTGTGTACCGTTGAAATGATGTTATTTCATGATTTTCTCAATGTATAACGAATTTATGGATAACCTCTCGTTCTGTATTTCTGGTGCATCTGAATACATAGTCGCGGGGGTGTCAGTTGATATTGTTTGGTACGCGTGGTGTGCACTAGTCCACTTTCGTAGCCCTGGCAAAGTGCCAGAATGGTCAATTTGACCAAATTTTTGAATATTTTAAATTTTTTTGAAAAACCGTGAAAAGGGTTAATTTGAGTTGCCGAACACGAATATAACGTCAGTTTGACCAAAATTAATGTATATATTAATTATTAACCCAAAATAATGACAAATACGAACAGGTCAACTGTGTACTGTTAGTGGCTTTGTAGAAATAAGTAGGTAGTGCAGCATACGCATGCGCGACTATCACTTTTCAGAATGTAATCATACAATATACAATCCAAGTGTCAGCTTTCCTGTCGTCAAGTAAAATTGCTGCAGCGGAAAAAGAAATAGGATTATTATAAAAATGCCCTTTCACCAAGAGCAGTAGTGTGGGTAGAATAGGAAAGTTGGCTGATCTACAGCGGAAAAATTCTAATAAGCTTGTCAAATAACCGGGACAAGTTTTGCAGCCGAATAGGGAAACTCAGCTTGCTAAATGAAGCGGACAAGAGTTGCGTCAGAATAGCAGTCGCCCTGCGACACGTTAGTGCTTTCTGCACCCTATTCGCGCGAATTAATCAGCCATTATCATCAGCTGCCTGTTGCCGGAAACGTGCCATGTACTTCATTGGTTCTTGATGTTATTTTCTAGGCAAGCTATATGTGTCCAGAAGAAATAATTGTTTATCCATAATATATTAATCAATCGATCGCCATTCATTTTTATTGTTACGTAATGTAAATGTAGTTTAAGCTTATATAAATTCTACAGTTATTTGTATTAACTATAGTTATACGGTTGTATTGTAACATTTTTTTTTTTTTTTTTTTTTTTACCATCCTCTCGACTACAGAGATGCTCGGAAACAACACAAGTCGATCCCAACCTACGACGGTCAGGCGGATCACCGTGGCAAAACAGCAGGCATTAAATATATACACATGCATGCAAGCTAATAATTGTGTATGTAGTGCCTGGCTGCGGGGGGCCACTAAGTAATCCGAGGTTCACGCATGGGGAGCGGAAGGCCCGGTTTTGCTGGCTGTCCCGTGTCGCCCGCCCCAGTCAACTGGACCCTAATTACCGTTTACAAACGGGCGTAATGTTAATCAAATCTTTCCATGCTGTTTCATTTCTGTACAAGCGATGTACAGGGCATAGTCAGAAACTGGGAAGGAGATGACGGCGGAAATCGATCTTGGAGTCGGTGAGTATAGACTTTTAAATGTTAGTTTTCGTTATTTCTGCAAAGCATATATGGAATAACCACGTTTGGCTAGGCGTGGAAAAAATGCTTTTAGTCTCGTATTAAGCGGGTGCTCGATGTAGTGTTACGGATGCAGTAGACGTTTTATATCAAAGAATGACCTCGGAAGTTGCAGTTCCCTAGATTAGTGCACTATTTTTAATGGACATTTTTAGAGTTATATATAGATATCTTTCTACGATGTGTAAGGCTTATCTATGTAGATAAGAATTTTGGATACAGACTTGGATGAATTTTGGAAAGGTTAGGTGGTCGTTTTTGCTCTAATTCATACTTATAGTCTCGACAGTCTGACTACGCCCTGTTAAGGTCTGCGTGCGTGTGTTGAGGGGCCCTTCCAGTGACTGGGGCACCTCCCCGCAAGCCGGTTGGCCTTGGCGTAAGCGAACATTTAGCTCAATGAGGGAGTTCCCAGATATGTATATATTAATTAATATAATATTTAACTTACTTTTCCGAAAACTTACGATACTCGTTTTATTGTGAAAATGCCTGTAACTGACAAAACAAAAGCAAACAAAGCACGGATTATGCAGGAGCCACAATCAATAAACAAGACATGCGTAAGCGTGACTGTGTCAAAGCGAAAAATAAAACTTTAGTGTACGCCAGATGTCACTGCTGTAGACATTTTCACTGTTGTGTTATGGATATCTCTATACTAGTGAATTCTAAGCAGATAAACAGCAAATTGACAAGGTTAGCCTTGAAAAAGGAAAACAGCGATAACCATGGTTATGCTTATATACACTATCCAGCACAAAAAACGACATACCTAGCTTCTTCAACCTATTAGATATTAAGGTCGTTGTTTTACTTTCGTCACTGAGATCGCGAAGTAGCAAACGATACCAGGACATGCACTGAAAGTATACACACACAAGCAACAGCGACACGTAAAATAACATGGCGATTGGTCAGCAATAAAATAACTTAAGCGTCTCAAGGGGAGGGGCGCAATTTAAATAATGGCAAGCGCCAACCTAATGTGTGAAAATTAATTATACGTAATATAACTAAACCAAACTACACTAAATAAACTCACCAGCACCGTCTAAAAAAATTAAGCAAGCATGAAATAAACCAGAAATAAATGCATAGTAAGTGTATGTTAGTGCAAGCTGTGTGCGCCATCAGTTACACTCACACGGACTACAAATAACAGCGTCGTGCAGCAAGCAAGCAGCAAGCAAAATTAAAAATAAACACGAAAACCCTTCTTATTAAATGCACCATGCAAGGTAATTTATTAATATATTTTAAACAGATTACGAATGAAATAGCTGTTACTGAATCCATGTGGGTGTTTACAGGGGCACCCGGTGAGCAAAATTTTTATGGGACCTAACTACGCTCACCTGCTTGAAGGAACGCACTGGCCCCCATTGTAACATTTAATGATTCGTATTGAATATTAGTCGTTAATGTCTATCAGGGTTTGCGCGATAGCGCCAAACCCTAGAATAGGACCCACACACCATATTGCGAGATTTTAAAATGAATTTTTTTAATAACTGAAAATTTATGCAAGCAAATCTGTTTTAATTTGGTATGTGTACTTGCCTGGGGGACGGCTACATGCTGGCCAAATTTCAGGCAAATCGGTTGGGTATTACCCGAGATATGAAAAATCGTCTCCCGCAAACTCGGATTTTTCCGTCTTTTTTTTCCCGGTCGCAAATCTCAAGAAATACACATTGGCGGGGCACTTTTTTGTGCTATTTATATTCAATCTGGTTGGGAATAGAGGCATTAGCAAAATGGTGTTCTAGGCTTTTGCCGTTTTGGCTCTGCTGGGAGGGGGGAAACCCCTTTTTTGGGCCTCGAAAAATGGCAGTCCGGTAAAAATATGTGCCAGCTTTTGAGACGTCACGCAAACAGCCCAAGTCTGATCATTTGCATGCATGGTAGTGTAGTGGGGTTGTAGTGCATCTGCTATTTTGGAGTCGATCGTGCCACTGTAGCACTGGGGAGGGGGCTCGGAAGGTACTGTACGTGTATTATGGGGGTAGGCTACCTACGGGCAGTGCAGCCAACACGGTTACAGATGAAGGCCTGTCGTCTTGTATTCGAATATAAACCCATATACTGTGCATTGGAGCGTGTTATTTGTTTTGTTGCCGCATTTACGTTCCAGCCAGAACTGGTGTACCACTCTGTGATACCGTTGAAAACATGATTTTTCATGATTTCATCAATGTATAACGCTTTAAGGGATAACGGCTTGTTCTGTTTTTCTATTGCAACTTAATATATAAGCCAGGCGTGTCAGTTGATACTGTTTGGTACGCGTCGTAAGAACTGTTCCACCTTGGCAATCCTGGCAAAGTGCCAGAATGTCAAACTGACCAAATTTTTTAATTTTCTTAGTTTTGTTGAAAAACTGTGAAAAAGGTTAATTTGAGGTGCTGAACGTGAATATAACGTTGTTGTGAGGAAAAATTGTTTTCTTCTAAAAAAGAAGCAGTGTAGCCAAAACAGTTATAGATGGACTCCTGTCGTCTTTTATTCGAATATTAACCCACTCAGGACTCCTGTCGTCTTTTATTCGAATATTAACCCACTCAGGACTCCTGTCGTCTTTTATTCGAATATTAACCCACTCCTGTCGTCTTGTAGTCGAATATAAACCCATATATTTACTGTGCATTGCAGCGTGCTATTTGTTTTGTTGCCAGATTTACGTAATAACCAGAACTTGTGCAACCCCCCCCCCCCCCCAGTGATACCGGTGAAAACATTTTCATGATTTGAAGCTGAATCTCTCAAGCGGAAAAATGGATAGGATTATTATAAAAATGCCCTTCACAGAAGGGCAGCAATGTTAGTAGAATAGGAAAGCGGAAAAATGCTAATATGCTTGTTAAACACCCGGGACAAGTTTTGCCGCCGAATAGGAAAACGCAGCTTGTTAAATGAAGCGGACAAGAGTTGTGTCAGAATAGGAAAACGCAGCTTTTTAAATGAAACGGACAAGACTTGCGTCAGAATAGCAATCGCCCTGCGACACGTCAGTGCTTTCTGCACCCTATTCGCGCGAACTAATCAGCCATTATCATGAGCTGCTCTGTTGCCGGAAAAGTATAGTATACATAGCTGGTTCTTGATGTTATTTACAAAGGCAAGCCATGACCGGAATAAACATTCTTGTAATGAGTCGTACATTCACAAGAATCATTAATCGATCATAGCGGTCATTCGTTTTTATTTTTACACATACGTTATACGTACATGTGTTTAATCATCATAAACATTTAAGTAGACTAAGCTTCGTGTTGAATATTAGTATGTACTTGCTGTAAAATGTTTATTTAAAATATGTCATTCGTAACTTTCGGGAAAGGTGTTTACAAAAATAGATATGTATGTAATATGTGAAGAAATTTAAATTAAGTAACTGTATATCTACTTTGCAATACAAGTCCTGACATGTGAATATGTGATAGTAAGCGTCAAGAATGCTTTTCCTAGTTATTCGCGCGAATAGGGTGCAGAAAGCACTGACGTGTCGCAGGGCGATTGCTATTCTGACGCAAGTCTTGTCCGTTTTATTTAAAAAGCTGCGTTTTCCTATTCTGACACAACTCTTGTCCGCTTCATTTAGCAAGCTGCGTTTTCCTATTCGGCGGCAAAACTTGTCCCGGGCGTTTAACAAGCATATTAGCATTTTTCCGCTTTCCTATTCTACTAACATTGCTGCCCTTCTGTGAAGGGCATTTTTATAATAATATAATAATATATATATAATGTTAAGTTGAAATACGCCATTATTAACTTGTAATTTTTAGGAAAGATGTCTATATACAAAACAAAAATAGATTGCACATGGAGAAATTTAAATGAAATAGGTACCTGTATAGTGTATATATCTGCAGAGTATAACTTTATAATCTATACACCCGACAGTAGGTGTCGAAAATGTTTTTCCTAATTATTCGCGCGCATGGGGTGCAGAAAGCACTAACGTGTCGCAGGGCGACTGCTATTCTGACGCAACTCTTGTCCTCTTCATTTAGCAAGCTGAGTTTCCCTATTCGGCTGCAAAACTTGTCCCGGTTATTTGACAAGCTTATTAGCATTTTTCCGCTGTAGAACAGCCAACTTTCCTATTCTACCCACACTACTGCTCTTGGTGAAAAGGAATTTTTATAATAATTTAGTAAAAATGGCACTTTTTTAGGAACATTTTACAAAATTTTGCCAAATTTGGGGTATTTTTCGCGGTTCAGGGAGGAGGGTCCCCAATATTTGGCCGGAGTGGCCCCCCCAAACAAAGTTTTGACCCCGTTACAAGTATGGCCGATGAACTACAGTCCGTTAAACTATACCATTTCTTTGATTGTCTATATAGCACAGGGCACAGCATAAGGTTGGGTTTTCAAATGGGTTTCTCAATGAAATATTAATGTTTGGTTCACTTTGCTGTGGACTGGAAAATATTGCTTTAGCTCTGTTTTCACTCAGAAACTCGGTAACCTTGAATAATTGTGCCATTATTCCATATGTCAAAGTTTGTTTTCAGCGTAGTATCTTTAATCTTAACTCCGTTCTAGTAGTGTTCACTGTTCACTGTAGTTTTGTAGTGTGTTATTATTCTATCACATCTCATCTGCTTTTGGATAAGCGCTTTTTATTTAAAGGTTTAATAATAATTATATATTTGCCGTAATTTAAAGTATTACATTTTACATATTTTGTACCTGCAACCATAGGTGTGCATAGGGGGGGGGGTGAGTACGAGGGCAAGCTTCTTTTAGGTTAGAGATACCGGGACAAGCCCCGCTCAGATTTGACCCATAGGGAACTGCTACCTTCGGTTGTTCTGAAAAAATAAAGGTGCTATGAAACACAGGATTTGCCCCAGATGGCTGTAAAATGCTGCAAAAATGAGGAACATGCCGAAAAATTGTAAAAAATAAATTTTTGCATTAAATTTCACCGTTTTACGCTGAAATAGGCAATTTTCGTGTTTTTATGAGATTGAGTTCAAGTATTCCAAACGTCGAAACAAGCCCCGCCTAAAATTTGAAAAATTTAGGACAGCCCCCCCCCCAACCCCGTGTCTATGTATGCATACTACGACGTACAATGAAAGCGATCTAGGCATATAAGATCGTATATATATCATATCTTATACTGGTGTTAGCATTATCTAAACAGTGCACATGCTAGCTTGGCTTGGCAAATGTGAACGTTGCTTCATACATAAAATCTAGTGTAACATAAGACGCATCCTTTTTTTGGTTAAGCAATCTTCCAAGTTTCATGAATTCCCAGCTGTTTGTTGTTTGACAGTACTTTTTTTCAATTTTTTTCAAGGGAATAAATACTACAAAATCCACTGCAAGTATAATACTTATTCACGCTTATAGTACAATTTATTACATTGTGAAATTGACTGTACATGCAACTCACAAAATAAGTGACTAGTTTTTTTCTTGGATCATTATTCAATGTTACACACTGTATACACTGATTGACTCATGTTGAACATCGCTGATAATTTTTAATTCGGCACTGTCATTCGATTACCTAACTGCCTGATGATCGAAGTTATTGTGTGAAACATCAGTCCGCTAGGTTTCAATGCTAAGAGATAGTGCAAGCGGAATAAATTGATGGATTAGAAACTACCGTGGGAAGAACGGGGTTAATTATTAATATTTAGAGTTGTTTTTATATTTTTTAAAATGGTAACATAATATCTTTGTCTAATTTACGCTTCATTTGTGATTTTCTTTAAGCTGTTGATTTATTTAATTAAAACATTTTTAATAATATTTTCATTAATTAGTATGCTCTAGTACAAACTGATACGCTTCATGGTTCAGTTAGATCAAATTAGCTTGTTTTTATCTTAGTGTAATTCAGCACGATATTTCATGAGGTTGTCTTTGTCTATTAATTGTTAATAAACTATTTTTAGATAATTGATTTTTATTTTTTAAAGTTGCCTACTGGCTTTGTTATATATATACTTTTCAGAGTAGTAGAGCTGGGTACTGAATTTTTTGAATTTTTGAACCCGAAAGTAGTGTTTTTTGTACTATACAAATTTTAGGACTGAAATGTTTCTATGCATCGAGGTTTTGAAATTGGTGAATATTTAAAGGAATTTATTTGAATATAATATATATACATATTGAGTTATTTGAAGGTACATAAAACAATTTTTGATTTTACTAATGGTTAATTTCAATGTATTTATAATTTAATATTCAAATAGCTTGATTATTTATATATTTTTTAAACTAAATTTCCTAAGCAAACATGTAGTAATAATAGGCTTTTTGCTGTTTTAGATTACCAACGTTTTGAAACCAAAATTGAACAACTACGCGATGAAGCCATCAAAACCGGGCCGCTGGGGATGAATTCCATGCCCAGGGTCGGAGTCGGACCCAAGCGAACCGTCTATGTCAGGTCGGTTTAGTAGAAGTTTGGTTTATTGATTTAGAGAGTTTGCTAAAATGTTTATTTAGGTCGTTTTTGCCAATTTGATAAAACAAATTCGATAGAAAAAATTTCTGATTCTCTCTAAAACTCTAAAAATCCCCAAAATTATTGTTTGTCCAAAATTAAAAATTTTTACTATGCGTCGGTAGTGACTTCTATTTTAAGAATAACGTCCTTAGTGACTTCTGTTTTGGGAATAACGTCCTTAGTGATTTCTATTTTGGGAATGGCACGTCTTTAGTTATATACTTTTATTTTGTTAATAACACGTCCTTAGTGACTTCTATTTTGGAAATATCATCCTTAGTGACTTCTATTTTGGTAATATCGTCCTTAGTGACCTCTAACGTCTTTAGTGACTGTGCTTGTGTTTTCAGAGCCCTGTTTGACTACGACCCGTCGAAGGACTCGGGCCTGCCCGGGCGTGGTCTGCCCTTCCGCTACGGAGACATCGTGCACGTGACCAACGCCAGTGACGACGAGTGGTGGCAGGCCAGGCTGGTCATGCAGGACGGACGCGAGGAGGGAGGGGGCATTATTCCCAGCAAAAAACGGTGGGGGCCATGTGATAGTTATATAATATTAGACTGGCTTTTATTTCGTAGTCAGAGACCTGGGCAGTGGTTTTTTTTGGAATTAAAAGTTGGGATCGGTTGAAAATTTGTTGATGGAGGGCAGCAATTATTGAGTCGCCAAATTGGTTTTATTTCATTTAATTAATGATGCAAATTGCAAGTAATTGATTAATTAATTGATTAATTAATTAACTTGTTCAAGAGCATCTCCTCTCGCCATTAACTATGAAAGAGACTAGACTAGTCCGGAGTTTCGACGCATTCATTTCAAGAGCTTTCGATTTAGATATAGAGTCATATGGTAGTCTTACGGTTAAGTCTAAGTAAGTCCACACGGCCAGGGTCCGGTATTTTTTGGTCTATAGTTTTTTTACTTTAGTTTTTTTTCATGTAACTATCGCAGTTGATTTTAGCATTTCCTTTTGTATTGTTGTAGTGTTGAAAAGAAAGAGCGGGCACGCAGGAAGCAGGTCAATTTCCACGGGGGTCTTGGTAGTCGACAGGGCAGCATTTCTGAAAAAGTAACCTATGAGTTTGATATACGTTTGTAATCGTAGTTAGTTTTTTGTTATTTTATTGCGAAAGTTTGTCGCAACTTTGAAGAATAGAAGCTGAAAACTGGCAGCTGAAACTTGTACATGAGAAGCGAAAGAATAAGAAGTAACGTGTTTTCATATTTTTTTTTTCACTTCTTTTTTTTTTTTTTTTTTTTCTCTTTCATTTCCAAAAAATTTTTTCTTTTTTCCTCAAAAATCCCCCCATACTTATATTTTATATTTTTTTTTATATCTTTTTCCTACCTCATACCTACGGGGGGGGGGGGGGGTTTAAGTTTCCATTTTTTGAGAATAAAACAGTTGCTTTGTAAACCAATGTTCTGCTGTCCATAATTGTGTTTTTTATTTTCATTTCCATTTTTATTTTTTAATTTTTATTCCAGCACAAAAAACTTTCCTTCAGTCGCAAGTTTCCATTCATGAAAAGCCGGGAAAGACTGAACGACGAATTGTCCGATGTTGAACGTAAGTATTTTGTTAGGATTTTTTTATTTTTCATATTAGTTTCTTTTTTTATGCGTCGCTGTCTCTGTTATTTTCTTCACTCCTTTCGCCTATCGCTAGCTTTTGGGCATTGTTTCGGCTATCGGGCTTAGTTGCGCACACAGTGGCTTAGCTAGCAGATTGTAGATTGGTATACTGTTGGGCTATATTATTTAAGCTATTTTTCTAGAGTCAAGAGTACATAATAGTGTCTCATTGTGCAGTGAGCCACTTTTCTTAAGGTCAAGAGCGCAGAGGGGCGTGCTTGTTACGCCAAAAACTCAAGAGATGAGGGTTTTAGCCAATCAGTACGGAGTTATTCTTTGATTGGCTGACTAACAAAGTTTTGAATTCAATTATAGATTATGAAAAAGTTGTTTGAGATATTGAGATTTTAGTTTCAGTTCAGTATAAAAAGTTTTACATAATGGTTACAGGTTTGTCACGTTTTTTAGAGTTGATAGTAATACTGTAATCTTTTGTGTTGTTATTTAAAGATACCGTAACGTATACCTCGTATACCACTAGCGATAGCGATTGTAAGTTGTCGTACGCGTATGGGCTGCATCAGCATGATCTAATACTCTTTTGTTTGAGTACCACATTAACAAACCAAAGTTGCTGTGGTCCAAAGTTGCTTACTTTAGTTTTTAAGAATAGTACATACATTTTTGTAATTTCAACATGAGTTTAGGGTTCATTGCTTCAAAACTTTGTGACGACTCATAACGCTTCAGGTAGACTTGTATTCACAGAACGATTCATGGCCATACATGTAACGGGGTCAAAATTTTGGGGGGCCTCTCCAGCCCAATTTTGGGGACCCTCCCCCTTGATCCACCAAAAATACCGTAAATTTTGCGAAATTTTGTAAAATTTCACCGAAAAGGTGCCATTTTTACTAAATTTTGCCCGAATTTTGGGGACCTTCCTCTTCGGCCCCTCGATTTTTTTTTTGGGGGGGGGGGCGGCATCCCTCCCCTCATACATGTATGTAATCATGGATATAGTTTAGTTAGGTTATGCTTACGTACCCAGATGCTTGCAAAATCATACGACAGTGTTGGCTAATTGCTGCATACAATATGTACACGAGGTCTCGGTCAGTAGGGATTGGCTTTCCTTTTAACTCGCTTCGGTTTAGCACACCAGCAGCTCACCACAGAGTTCATGCTGGTCTTTGACCGGATTTTTTGAAATTTAGAGGTGGGGGCTGTTCCCGACGTTTGGGGAAATTCAACTTACATAAACGCAAAAATGTCCTAATTTTGTGTAAACAGGACATACAAAACTTTTGTTGTTTTTCACAAGTTTTCCGCTTTTTGCTCATTTTGAAGCATTTTACAGTGATCTGGGGCAAATTTCTGGTTATCATCGGGCATTTTTTTCAGCCCCAAAACGGGGGGCTTGGTCCGATAGGTCTAATCTGAGGGCTGACTTGTCCCGGCATCTCAAATCGGGGGGCAATCCACCCCAGACTCTCCCCATGCCCATGTACATCTGTGGTATGTTGATTAAAAACTGATGCTTTTCTGCATGATGTTGAGGTGAATCTGTAGATCGTGGTCACTGGTTGTTAAGGACACATACGTTCGACTTAGTCTATAAATGATTATATATATCCTTCTCTCTACCCTTTGCTTTCGTGCAATTTTTATAGATTTCTACTTACTTTCTAAAATGTGCGGTTATGATAAAATAATAAAGGGTAAAAATTTTTTTGCTAGGATTTGTATTGTATATCCTTGTGTAAGGGTAGTTTGTCGAATCTACAATAATACCTGTTTCAAATTATCATGAGCTCTGTAAGCCTAGCTATTAGCATTTGGAGGGTTTTAAGGGAGACAGTTTTGTCAGTGGCGTTCATTCATTGGCTTGCTGCGTAGTTTGTTGCGCCTTGATTTTCTGCGTGCTGCGTGCTCTTTATACTAACTAATAAGAATGCGTATTTCGTAACACTATAATTGTTGTTTGGCTTGTGTTTTTAGGCTGAGTACAATTTTGTTATCATTTTTACAAACAAATGGGATAATACTATCACTTTGAGTAAACTCTTAACAATCTATCGTTTTTAAATGGAAAATGTGCAGAAGATATTCTTCGAATGATTGTTTGCTACAGCTTAGAACCGGAGCTATTATTTTTTTGTGAAGTACGTCTGATTTTTGATTTTTTTGTTTTTGTTAGTTTCACTGTTTATTTGTGGTTATATTTTTTCAGGGCCGGATGACTTGGTGTTGTCCTACGAAGTCGTGGAACAGAGAGAAGGTAGGACGATTATTTATTTTTCTCTGGAATCTATTTTTTTATATTTATGCAGTCTAGTGTTATTAAAATATTTATCGATTTCAAAAAATCGATTGTTTAGTAATATGAGCATATAAGCAAAAATTTTATAATTTGATTTCTACTTAGTGTTTTTCGATGAAACATAGTCATTTTAGATAGTTGAGCTAAAATTTAAATGTTTAATCATTATTGAAATCTTTAGTAATATTCATATAACCAAGAGTACATAATAGGAAGAGTGTGACACTGGCCACGTTTGTGGCCTAGCAGCGCGGACATGCTGCGACCATTATCTCCCGAAAAAGGCCACAACTGTGGGGGGGGTCCCCCCCCTCAACCGGGGGGGGGGACCCCCCCCACGAATGAAGGCATAGCCCTCAACTGTGGGGGGGACCCCCCCCCACGAATCAGACCATAGGTCTCAAACGTGGGGGGGACCCCCCCCACAAATGAGGGTATACCCTCAAACGGGGACCCCCCCACGTTTGAGACCTATGGTCTGGTTTGTGGGGGGGGTCCCCCCCCTCAGTTGAGGGTATACCTTCGTTTGTGGGGGGGGGTCCCCCCCACGGTTGAGGGGGGGGGACCCCCCCACAGTTGTGGCCTTTTTGGGGAGATAATGGTCGCAGCATGTCCGCGGCGGCCAAGCTGGGGTGCAGAAGAGTGGCATACTCTTCTTATTATGCACTCTTGATATAACTAGATGTCAGTTTCAGATATTCTTGTCACATACATTTCGTTAATAATTACAAGGCTGGCGTTGTTTGAGCAAGCTTGGTTTTAAGTTTGAGTTTTAAGAAGTTGGTTTATCATGAAAAAATGTTTTATCTGTTTTTATAATCTTATTTGTTTTATAAAAATGTTTATTTTATTTTTTGTTTTAAATTTTAATTTTGTTTTTTAATAATTTCAGTGCATTATGTCCGTCCAGTGATTTTGCTGGGTGCTTTGAAGGACCGAATTAATGACGACCTGATTTCCGAATTCCCCGACAGATATGGATCCTGTGTGCCTCGTAAGTTTGCCAGTCACATTTTCGGAATTTAGTGTGTCATTTTTTTTGAAACAAAATAAGTTTCCTGTTTTTTCTCACGTGAAATAAAGTTTTTTTATTAAAATATCAACTATGTTAAAAAATTTTAAAAAAAGAACTCTTGAAAAATTTTTCAAAAATAATTAGTGTATTATTTTAAAATTTTCAAGACATTAAATTTATGGTGAATTTTTCAGACACATAATTGATTTAATTTCGTATTCATCTTTTTTCAGATCATATATCGGAGATATCAGATTTTTTCAGAGCAGAATTGTTTCGTATGAGTATTTTTTTAAATGTTTCAAGACACGGCGTATTTTTCCTGACCTAAAAAATTGTGTTCATTTTTTAAATAATCTTTTTTTTATTTCTTTTTCAGACACGACCCGAGCTCGGCGCGAGCACGAGGTGGACGGGCGCGACTATCATTTCGTGGACAGCCGTGAGCAGATGGAACGGGACATCCAGAACCATCTGTTCATCGAGGCCGGCCAGTACAATGGCAATCTGTACGGCACTAGCATAGCCAGCGTCCGGGAGGTCTCCGATCAGGTGGGGCACGCACCAGGGGTTACGAGACTTGGGGGCTGTGTGGTGTAGTGGTTTGGCAGTCGGGACGTCGACGCGAGTGGCCAGGGTTCGATTCCTGGCCCTTCTGATTTCGAACCGGCAGCACAGCAAGTATCTGTTCTGCTGAAATTTCCACAACTGTGCGAAAACCAAGGATTAAAGAAATCCAGACAATTTGTAACGAATAAGGCAATATTTCGTAATGAAATCATGTGCAGATCATATAAAAACGTACGTGTAAAACCATAGTTAAGTGAAACCACCTTTGTGAAATCCACCCTGAGAGAAAACAGGCGGCGCGATGTGTTTAGCAGCTACTCTCTGTACTCTTGATGGCTGCAATATGTACTCTTGATGGCTGCAATATGTACTCTTGATGGCTGCAATATGTACTCTTGATGGCTGCAATATGTACTCTTGATGGCTGCAATATGTACTCTTGATGGCTGCAATATGTACTCTTGATGGCTGCAATATGTACTCTTGATGGCCGTAGTTTATAGTGCAGTGTTGTGTGGTGTGTTCAGGGCAAGCATTGCATTCTGGACGTGAGTGGCAATGCGATTCGTCGCCTGCAGGTGGCCGGGCTCTACCCCATCGCCATATTCATAAAGCCTTACAGTGTCAACCAACTCATGTAACTTTCACCATTCTTTTTTAATATATTCTTATGTCCTTTTAAGACGGGTTCATACTTGTCCTTAAGAAAAGACCGGGACAGGGGCAGGGACAAATTTTGGTCATCTATTGTGAAGATAAGAATGGAGTGTTTTGACTATGTATTTGTATGCGGTCTGCAAGTTTTTGTGACTCTGTTGTCTCTGTGACTTTGGTCATGCCAAAACTTGACTTATTTGGCGATATATAGATTTTTGGAATTGCTTAAGGACAAAACGATAGAGGGAAGGAGAAGTATGAACCGGGTTTGTAGTTTGCTGTTTAGTTCAGTCTAGTCTAAAAAGGATGGAAAGCAATAATTTTCTGATTGATTTTTTTGCTGTATTTAACATTATCATTTTGATGTATTCAAGATTTGAGATTCAATTTTACACTGTTTGAACACAACTTCTTCACTATGTTTGTAGATATTTTCATAAGCAGATTGTTTCCCATTTTAAAAAAATAAGATTTTGAAACAGTTGAAAAAAAACCCAGGACCATCCTAATGGGATTCGAACTCTGGGTGTTTGGATTGACCAACAGACAGACTACCAGTTGTGCCATGTTGCAGGGAATGGAATCGTCGCATGAGCGAGGAGGAGGCGGAGAAGCTCTACAACAGATGTCAGCTCATCGAATCAGAATTCGCCGAATATTTCACTGGTAAGTTATAGTTTTGAGTGATTAATTTATTTCGCGTCTATTTGGGGTTTTCGCATACATTTTACTGCACTTAAGAGGGTAGTGTCGAGAAAGCAGTCGATTTTGCGCGACTGTAAAACTTGTTCAGTAAAATGTTAGAAATTGTTCTTTCTATATTTTAAAAATCTATCTAAAGGCAAATTATTTTGCCAAGTTTCAGCAAAATTGGTTTAGCATATACTTTGCAATAATGTCTCAAAGTCGGAAAAATGACGAAAAAAACCTATTCACATTCCATTTTTTAGTCACATTTATCAGTTTTTCTGTTTAGTTTTTTTATACAGGCTAATAGCACATATGTTGTAGTTTATGCACACAAAATTTAGTGCAGTTTACTGTAGCAGTTGTGGAGTAATACTAGTTTGAACTGTGAAGGTGTACTTAAACTGTAAAAAAGTAACAGCAATAATGATAAATTGTGAAAAATCTAGACGCTTATTTTCAAATCAAAAGAAAAACGAACCTTCAATTTTCTTTTTTCTTATTTGTCGCAAAAAATTGTGCGTCCACACATTATGTGTACTTCACAAGCTGGCCAATCTGATATCTGGCTTGATTTTTCGAACTTTTATGTCCCTATTGTGTGATGTCTGGCTTACTAATGACGATTGGTCCAAGATATTTGTCAATATTGATAGTGTGATGTCTGGCAGTAATTATTTGATACCATACAGCGTTGGCCTAGCTTCTCATTGAATGTACTATTTCAAAGCAAAAAGTTCTATTTTCACAACCTATGAGCAAAACTGCTTTCGCGACACTACCCCCTTAAAACACATAACTTGAAATCGTGTTAGGTTTATTGGTAAAAGGCAAAAAACTGATCATTAATGAATTTATAATAATTTATAATTTATTAATCATTGATGAAAAAATCATACACTTTCACGCCCCAGTTTTTTTGAGTGGTATGATTTTTTTATAATTTTGCTAGCGGAACCCTGAACTTACACACGGCCCTGGCTTTTGAATAATATTGATCCTTGCAGAAAACAGTCGGTCAATATAATATTTATTATATTTTATTTATGTTGTTCTGTTCATTCTATTTTATTCTATGAATGTTTATATTCGTTTATAATCTTTTTTATTGCACATATTAATATTTTCAGCAATCGTGGGCGGCATGACTCCGGAGGCGGTTTATATGCAAGTGAAGGACATCATTCGGGAACAGTCCAGACCCATGGTGTGGCTGCCCAGCAGGGAACAAAGCGATCTCCTCTAGACAACCCCTCTCGTGCAAACTAAAGCAGGGCTGGATTTCATAGAACTGTTTGATTTAGTAGGTACCGAATAGAATGTGTTTGAATGACTTTTTATGCATTTCTTGCATGACGTTAGTGAGGTCTGTGAAATCCAGCCATCAATAATAATTAGTGTTTGAGAATTACTTAGGGGTGTTTCATAAAACTATAGTAGATGTGGCTACACTGGTTTTTTTTAATTTGGATTACAAAAAAGTGGAAGGCTTGACTGGACCAAAGGGGATTCGAACCCATGAGCTTATAGACCTGCGGACCAGTGTTCTACCCATTGAGCTGCATCTCTTTGTTTTTCTATGTGCATGCGAAACTACGTTGGTTATATAATATTTTGACTCATAAGTTCATTTCATGATTGAGATAGTAGTTTTGTGACACACACCCATGGTATATTTATTTTTGAATGCAAAACTATTAATATCCTTTTATGGCTATTCTAGTATATCTTACTGCCAATGTAGTGTTCTGTTCTGTTGTTCGCTAAAAATAAATTTAGTTATTGGCTTATCTTAACTAGTAGTAGTTTGCTTAATGAACAATTTTCGTTATTATAGCGTACGGTTTTTTCAGGTTTTTAGTTTGAATTAAACTATAGTATAGGACCTTATTTTTTAATGAGCTTTGAGTTTGTTGCTGTCTAACGGTATTTTATTTTTTCTAGCTTGTTTTCACTACTCCAGCAAAAATTATTGTAGCACTTTTGTACGTACTGTAAGGGATGATCCATGCTATTCAGCCTTGTCATAGTCGCAAAATTATTAAAAAAAGAATACCACCTATACACGTTAGTTTTTTATTATTTTTTAATAAAATGGAGTATATGAACGGATATACGGCTGTAAGTATGAATCGACTCTGCTGCTATATTTCGTATTTTGTAGCTGTTTTAATATTTTTGTACACTGTTTCAAAAGTACTCAGCTCATACCCATTATTATATTAATATTTTATATAATTGTAATTGTGAATTTGTGTGACCTGTACTATTTTTAAATGCTCTACCATGTTTGTTGTGTTATGTCTGTGTTCTTATGTTTTACCAATAACTGGTGCAGTTTGGTCAAGTCGATATATTTTTTGATATTGTGAAATGACTCAGTTTTTTTGTAAATTTTTCATTTCATAATTGAAATTTATGAAAAACGGAACTTTTGATTCATGTAAAATATTTTCTTGGGTTGTTAAACTATTTGGTGATTTCGGATTGTTAAACTATTTGGTGATTTCTGAAATATTGATACGACTGCTTTTTTTTAGTTTTAATGTCATCGTATTATGTTCGTGGTTATTATGGTTTGCTTATATATATTAAATACCTTCTGTTGCAATTTAAGTATATTTTTGTATTGAGTCTATCATACTTAATTTTTTCTATATTTCCCTGTATGTGCACTGTTTTATGTATTTTCTAATGAATGTGAAACGTAGCTGAATTTTCATTCTTAATTTTTGATCACGTTTCATTTTGGGAATGGTAACCAACATTGTCTCAGCAAATTCAGTTATGTTTTCATGTTAGAGATAGCATTGGTTACGTTAGTTTTGATTAGTGGTTCCGTCGAAATATTTTAGAAACTGGATTTTGTAAAATCTTTATTTAATTATTATAAATTAATATCTTTATTTTATTAAAATCTGTAAAATATTTTAAAAATTAAAAACTCTGAAAACCATACTATCTCTTGATCAGTTGCCTTTTTCAAATCTTTTCTGTACATAATATTGTTATTTTGGATAACTAAATTATAATTATTTAGAATTCTCATGTTATGTTGATTATATTTGATTTACTTGTGCTTAAGTTTGTTTAGTTTTCGTTATTTTGGCTTGCTACTTGCAAATTTCTGTTATAACTCTTCATTCTTGAATCAAATATTTATTTTTAAGTTTTAATTAAACAGCACTAGCTGTTCAGTTAAGTTAATTTATCATTCGATATCTTATATTTTGCGAATCTTGATCCAATTTAGTGTTTCTAATTGTTTGAACTTCGTGCTTTGTGTTAATGTTTTGTTATTTTATGCAAGAGTGTCTATCTGTGTCGTGTTTATGCTTGATTTAAGTGCATGGTATAATTGGTAGAACGCTTGTGCGAGAACCAGCAAACTTGACGGTTCGCACCACGCCTAAGTCGGAAATGTGCATTTTTGTGTCTCAGTTTTTTCTGATTTATAGTTTATTGTTAATAAATAACTACTCAAGAAACAGTTATTCTCCGAATTGAGTTACCTACTACTTTGCTTTTTGGTTCTGTTAGTTGAACTATAAATCGGGCCTTAATCTCTAATATTATTGGTTGAGGTGGTTTCCTTCTTATTCTATTATTATTTGTTATCGTAATTTTCATGGTTGTGTTTTTGTACATATTTGGCATTTTGCGATCGTGTTAATTATTCTCAATAAACTTCGATAGCCCTTGCTTCCACAGGTCTGATTACGATTATGCTATTGGGAAATTGTTTTGGCCCAAAGCGATAGTTATGTAAATATTATGTAATTTGGTCGCAGTAGAGCAGAGATATGTAGACTCGAAAGTTGACGTAGGGAAATGGGATAGGACGCCTATAATGTACTCTTGCTGATACAAATAGTAGACGAGACTGTGAAAGAACGGCTGATTGCTGAAAACTAAAGTCGGTGGTTGCTCTCGCCGCTACCCGCTTACATTTGCCGCTCCGTTTAGAGTAAGGCCCGGTTCCCACTAACTAGGCAGAAGTAAGGTCATGTATTTCCTAAGTAACGGTCTGTCTCCGTTACTGAAATAGGTATCTGCTTTCTTTCTGCTCCACGTGCGGTCTTTATATTAGGTATTAGGTAATTTTTTGTTCCTTCTAGAGAAGGAACTATTGTTTTGAAACTAACTGTTCGCAGCGTTAAACGCTGCTGAGCAGGCTGCATAGCCTGTATGTTTTGTGTGTGTTTTCAGCCTGGGAGTTGGCTGCTGATTTTTGTCTGCGTATATGCACAAAAATCAATAATCGATGTAGATAGAGTGTTGTAGTGTACTTTTTCAGCCTCGGCACCGTAATGTTTCACCAGCAGTATATAAGAGCCCCTGGATAACACTGTTTATCGCTTCTTAGAGCTGATGTGTTCAGCTCAGATCAAAGCGTAATTTGGGCCGAATGGCTCGCTGCAGCGAGATGCTTAACATCCTGCAGCACTTTTTTGTAATGTACGTACATGCGTAGGTAGTAGGGTAAGTACCTAAGTTACGCATTGTAGTGTACAGTACAATTCAATTAAACTTGAAAGGTAGACACCGTGTAAGGAACATTGCCCCTTTTGGGGCCTACTTGTTAATGTTTGCTTGTTTCTTATTTCTGTCTAGTGGGAACCGAACCTGTACCAATGTCCGTAGTCCGTGGTTAGTAATCCTTACGCCTTTTTCACACTATGGAAATGTGAAAAACGTGGGGGATCCCCACGTGGGATGGGGCGCCCCTTGGGGAATCATGGAGCCTGTGGCAGCCCCTGCATGGGTGCTCCAAACGGGCACCCCATGCGTTTTCGGAATTTGTATGCCACTGCATAGTTGGTGAAAATAAAGCTTTATGAATATGGTCTGATTTTTATGCACTTAAAACTGATCCCAAACACGCCGTATGTAAAGATTGCCAAACACGCCGTATGTAAAGATTGCTTATCAGTTGGTGAACGAATGCTTGTTTACTGTGTGAATTTATACACAGTTGTTGTATATACGATATTTTGTGCTCTTCTAGGAGTGGTTTGTAAATTTCTATGGAGAAATATGTGGAAATTAGCACCAAAACTGGCGGAAAAGATTGCGTCTGCAGGTAATCCCGTAAATCTGTTTGTTGCATTTTATACAATAAAGCCCGACTGAGACTCATGTGTCCTTGTTCTTCTCCTTATTGTTTTGTCCCTAAGCGATTTGAGAAAAGTTGCATAGCCAATATGTCAAAATTTTTCGCATGACGATAGACTTCTAGACAGTAGACCGTTGTCACGTTGCAAATTTTCCCCCCCGATAAAATTGCACCGGGGTAATTTTTTCAATAGGTAACTTTTCCCGCGGTAATTTACACTGTGACACCCGTATACAAATAATGAGCTTAAACGCATTTGTCAATTTTTCCCAGCAGCTGATCGAAGTTTGTCCTTGTCCCTATGTCCTTCAGGAAGGACACTTGTGTGCAAGGGTTTCTGTTCGTCCTTTAGTCCAGTAAAAGCCTAGTTCATAGTTGTCCAGAAGTGTCCGTAGTTGTCCGTGTCCGAGTCCGTGTCCGTGTCCCCGAGGCTGTCCGTAACATTTGTCCGTGTCCGTGTCCGTAAGCAGCTTGCGCGGGCACTCTACGGACAGTGCGTATGCATATAAAATAACACATACACATTCTGCAGTGTACCAAGTGTATTAGAATGCAAGCTTTAAAAAATCAATAAAAACGTTCTAAGCACACTAAAATGAAGCTGCTGAGCTGAAATTACTAAAAATTTAGCATTATTTAACCATGCGCGGAGGAATTTTATGTACACGCACCTACACGTGACTATAAAGGCTATAATCTGATTGGCTAATTTCTTACGGACACGGACAAAAGTTGGAATTGAACTGAATTCAACTTGACTTCCGGACATCCGGACAGCCTTTACGGACACTCACGGACAAGTTCTTACGAAAATCCGGACAACTGTGAATCAAAGTACTCTTGCGGACACGAATACGGACTCGGACACGGACAGCCCTTACGACAACTATGAACCGGGCTTAAACACACTAAAATGAAGCTGCTGAGCTGAAATTACTAAAAATTTAGCATTATTTAACCATGCGCGGAGGAATTTTATGTACACGCACCTACACGTGACTATAAAGGCTATAATCTGATTGGCTAATTTCTTACGGACACGGACAAAAGTTGGAATTGAACTGAATTCAACTTGACTTCCGGACATCCGGACAGCCTTTACGGACACTCACGGACAAGTTCTTACGAAAATCCGGACAACTGTGAATCAAAGTACTCTTGCGGACACGAATACGGACTCGGACACGGACAGCCCTTACGACAACTATGAACCGGGCTTAAACACACTAAAATGAAGCTGCTGAGCTGAAATTACTAAAAATTTACCATTCTTTTACCATGCGCGGAGGAATTTTATGTACACGCACCTACACGTGACTATAAAGGCTATAATCTGATTGGCTAATTTCTTACGAACGCGGACAAAAGTTGAACTGAATTCAACTTGACTTCCGGACATCCGGACAGCCTTTACGGACACTCACGGACAAGTTCTTACGGACATCCGTACAACTGTGAATCAAAGTGAAAGTATATACTCTGGCGGATACGGACACGGACTCGGACACGGACAGCCCTTACGGACAACTATGAACCGGGCTTTACAGGGCAGTCGAATTCAGCACCAACTCAACTTAGCTATGTATATCATTGCTATTTGCATAACTGTATTTTATTTATTTTTTGTATTTTAGATTGGTACAATACACTGCTCGATTACTGTGTTATTATGGGAAATCTCACGGACTGACCAGCCCCACACTCGTGGCCAAACTCAGAGCTCTGGAGAAAGAATTGAGTCATACTCGCAAAGGTTACAGACATGTTTGTTGATGGTTTTTAATGTTTGCTGATAATTCTAACATCTCCACAATGTCTAGCGCTATTTTTTATAATTTTGTCGATTTAACGGTAATACGAATGCAACGGAAACGAGTATGTGATATGTATCCGGAAATATTGAAGCGTAAGTCGTTCCATAATAATTTGCTAATTCAACCAATTCAATTGAAGTAAACTGCTGGACCTTGAGAAAAAAAGAAACACCGATTTTTTACAGAAAGAAAACAAATTGCAAGCATCAAGAACACAGCGAGTAGTCACAAAAAGCACGCCACCTGTTTTGTCTCAGGGTTCAGCAATTTCTGGTCAGACTTTAACTGTATTTTTATATACTTTCAGTTCTCCGTCTGGGTCAGTTCATCGATCACATTGTGGTGGTTCGATCTCTGTTCCGGCTCACCCACCCAACTGACTCGGTTCAACACTGGAGTCGAATTTATATCAGCATTTGTCGAATTCTGTATTTATTTTGCGATAACTATTTGTGGGCTCTGGAGACCCGACTAATCAAGTGTTCGGAAAAAAGATGGGCTTGGCGAAAACATGCGTCCGTTTTTTATTTCGCCGTGACCAGCTTAACTCTGGTTCGAGACTGCTATTTGTTTTGGAAACTGACCAGAGATGTCTATAAGGAGTATAAACGGAGGCTGAGACATGCAGCGGAAATCATTGGTTAGTACGTACGCACGTGTTAATAAGATTTTAATTCTAATTTTAATTCTTAATAGGATTTTGTACTTTCTAATGTAAGTAATTATGCCCTTGGGCCTATTCCTTTACCGGATTAAACGGACTGGAATTATTTTAGTCCGAGGTTTTGGAATGACAAATCAATGGAATAAACGAATCATTTGGAATGGATTAAACGGACTAAGAGTTAAAATAAGTCAGCGGCTTAATTTTAGTCTGACCCCATTCCATTTGCAAAACTACCACTGGACTAAACGGATTTAAAATAAGTCAGCGGCTTAATTTTAGTCTGACCCCATTCTATTTCCAAAACTACCACTGGACTAAACGAATTTAACATGCATGCACGCTTAACATTAGCGTGCATAGTTAAGTCCGTTTAGTCCGATTAAAAAGCAGCGCACTAAAAGTTAAGTCCGTTTAATCCGGAGGCTTTGAAATGGCATTTTAAAGCATAATTTTAAAACCGTTTAGTCCGATTATAATTAACCCTTTAATCGATAAAGGAATAGGCCCTAAGTCTTATGCAGAATTTTCCGATATGCAGAATTTCCTAAAAAATCATATATTACGATATTGACGTATGGAATGGGTAAGCTAAGAGTTAAAAGTGATGCTGAAACTTTCACTTCTAAGTTTGAAGATTACGTAACGTTTTTTTAGAGATAAAATTTTTAGAGAGTTGTCATACTACACTTTATCTATTTGTACATAATCAATAGTTCGATTTTGTCAGTTTAAATATTTCATCTGTAAATCTGGATATCTTGTGAATGGAGTTCTGCCATTAGCAAATTTTCCGGGCCCGGCCCGAGCCCGGCTCGCAGCGTTTTTTTTGGAAAATCGGCACTGCGTAAATACTGCGTATCTTTATTTTTGACTGCGTATTTTTAGAAATGACTGCGTATTTTTCGAAAACTAGTGTATAACTGGTTAAAACCATAGCCAACGCATTTAAACGGTGTGTCAAGCAATTCTAACACAATGACCATTACATTCAGCTGGAGTTAACGTCAAAAAGGGAGTTTTGATCACATCTATTAATTTGAAAACTTGTAGGAAGTTGAACTATACATATATACATGCCCAATGCACCATTGTTGCGTGGTTTCAGGCTAGGACCAATGACCTTTCAGTTCTCCGTAATGTGTTCAAAATCACTGGAATGTGATAGAACACCCATCTTTTTGTGGGGGGATCCCTCCATTTTATCCCCCCTAATACATGTATGCTAACAGTGTATATATGAAGCAAACAAATGGTGCACAATGCACCGATGTACACTTGCTTACGCTTGCATGAAAGACAATAGCAAGGAACACAAAATTACAAAAGTTGCAGGGGTCTGGGGGCGGCAGCCCCCAGTACAAAAATTGGAGAAATTTTTGATTTTTAGGCCAAATTTGGTCAATTGGAGGCGTATCGGAAAAATTTTCTGGCTAAGCTTGATTTACTGCCGCTTGGTGGGCACATGAAGGCTGCGTAAATTCTGCGTATTTTTATTTTTCACTTTAAGGTTCACTTTTTATTTTAAGGTTCACTGCGTAAATACACAGTATTTTACGCAAAAAAACCCCGGCTCGGGACCTTGTTAAATTGCGTTGTGTGTGCCTTTTTTGTGGCCAAGAATTTCCGAGCTGGGCTCTGGCTGGCCGATTTCGTGAAAACGGGGCCCGAACCCGTTACCGGACCCGGGAAGAACTCTACTTGTGAGGCGCAAAAACATAGTTTTGCATTATTTGGACAACAATAGAAAGTATATCATATTTCAGAACTCAGCCCAAAGGAGCCTCTTGTGGACAAAGCGGTCCGTGAGCGCTACTTGTCCGTTTTGCTGGAGTTTGTGCGCAACCTGTGCGACGTCTGGGGCCCGCTGGTGACTCTGGGACAAGTGAAGTTGACGGACGGACAAACGGGACTGCTGGGTCTGGCGTCCAGTTGCGTCATTTTGACCACGTTGCTCAGACCGACGCTGAAGAATACCCTTTGACATTCCACGTTATATCCAGGAAAATGAACTGTGATACCCAAATGAACAAACCTGTCCCAATCGAAAATTTGAACCGGTGAAATTTTTCCTCTGCTGGGGGGGCGGGAGGGGAGGGGGAAATTTGCACCGCAACCGCAGACCTTAACATGAAATATTGTAAATATATCCATTATTAAGTATTCATATTGATGTTATGCTCAATAAATTCACAAGTTTCTTTACAATGTTTTAGGAAGTCTTAAGCCTAGTTCATAATAGTGCGGAAGTGTCCGTAGTTGTCCGTGTCCGAGTCCGTGTCAGTGTCCGGAAGTTTGTCCGTAACAATTGTCCGTGTATATGTCCGTAAGCAGCATTAGTTCATACTTCTACGGACACTCTGCAGACAGTGAGTATGTACATAAAATAACGCTACAATGTCGTGCTGCATAGTGGACGTGTGCAAACGAACGTTTCAAAAAATCAATAAAAATGTTCTACGCAACTAGAAACTTCGTAAAACTTCGTAAAATTTTACAATGCGCGGAGTAAGTTTATGTGTATGCATGTACACGTGACTACTACGGCTGTTATTTCATTGGCTGATTCCTTACGGACACGGACAAAAGTTGAACACAATTCAACTTGGCTTCCGGACATCCGGACAGGCCTTACGGACACTCACGGACAAGTTCTTACGGACATCCGGACAACTGTGAATCAAACTACTCTTACGGACACGGACAGCCCTTACGGACAACTATGAACCGGGCTTTAGGGTCAGATTTGACCCATGGTTTAATTATAGTAAACACTAAACAGAACATCTTAAATTGGACTAAACGAATTTAGTGGACCAATTTTAATCCTGCTGCCACGCAACGACACGAAACCATTGCTTCCCTAAGCAATATTCGACTATTTTCATCAGAAAATTTTCTTCAAAGCCTTACGATTTTTGATTGCGACGCCACCATTCTTCAAAGCTTTGATAGCGACGCCCACGCCACAACTCAACTTTGTGTGCATCAGATATAGCGAGGGCCCTTAAACTGGCTGAACAGAATCCGACACAAATGAATATCCTCGCATCCTTTATTGACATCTTTACAACAGTGTTTTACAAGGTATATATAACGCAGGGTAAGATAAGTTCTAAATTTGAAGTTCAGAAATTCATTAAATCATAACTGACTTGCCAAAGTTCAAAATCTCAATGCAAGCTAAAAACTTTTTCTCAACTCACTGCAAAGAAGACGAAGTATGAATTCCGTTCCGCAAATCATTTATAATACCTACTGTACTGTACACACAGTTATGTAAAAAGGCTTGTGTATTTTCACCAAAATTTCTTTTTTAGTGAAAATTTTTTTGGTTAACTTCTCCACTTGACAAAATGCAACTTTTCCACTAGTAAGCATTAAAAATGGCAATTTTTTAACCTGCCACATTAAACATAACATTTAACTTTCCACTAGTACGCATTAAAAATGGCAATTTTTTTAACCTGCCACATTAAACATAAAATTTAACATTAAAAGATTAAAGTTAGATGGTGTCGAAATAAAAAATCTATAATAGTTGAAATAATATACGACAAAAATTACACGAATTCATGGTAATAATTTCAAGGTACAAAGCTACACAAAGCTACAAACTTCGACGTTCATTCGATAACAAAAATATCAACATTGAACATACACTTAAAAAATTAATATTGACAATACAGGCCAAATATACATAGACTGGGATAAACAGTGGTAAAACAAAATGGTAACAGTGACGGCGGTACGGCTGCAGAATAAATCGAACCAAAGTTTGACCAGAAAATGCTGAACACTGCGACAAAACAAAACATGTGATTTCAACGAGTATCAGCCAAAATCACGCTAACTGGTTTTCTCAGTGTACAACATTTTTTGGTCAGACTTCAGTATTGCAATTCCTAACCAGTTGCTCAAAATTTGGCCATAAAAGTGAAAACAGGTCGTTTTTAAAAAAGTAAGGTTTACATTAAATTTCAAGTAGATTAGCATTGAACTAAAGTATTGAACACTGTGGTCTACAAAATATCTATACGGAACCAATCAAAAGCGTTCCATACAGTCTAGCAAACAATCTCGATAAATTCTGACTCCTATAGTTATTAAACACTAATCAAACTTGATAAAATTTGGCAGAAAAAAGTTGACAAAACGTGGCAAAAAGTTTAATTGATCGTCTGAGCAAAAAATTTATGAACCAAACATGATCAGTCTAAGTTGGGTTATTGAAATTATTAACCAGAATTGTTACAAAATTTGTAAAAAATTCACACCAAAAAGTAAGAACTACATCCACAACAAAATATTGTATGTAATACGCAGCAAAACGAAAACATTTATACAGTCAAAACGTACAAGGTATACGAACTACAATAGTGTGACACAATAACAGAAAAATAAAAACAAAAATATAGACTTTCTAGTTCAAAATAATCCAATGAGAGGAAAAGCAGGGCACACAAATTGATCTAATCGAAGTCCTGAAACAGAGTGATTTAAATTAACTTAGTTTAGGGGCGATCCATTTACACTAAATTTATCGCCCCTAAACTAAGGAAAAAACTGCTTTGAATATCGATGGCGCCACTGTTATAACTTTGAGAGGTAAACAGAATGAGGGGTGTAAGTATACTAACTAATAAGAATCTACGTTTAGATAACGTAGCACGCTGAAATGCTACAGTTTCACACGCACATGCTCGAGCTGGCGTTCTAGTACTACATTCTGCTGAATTATCCAGTATAATTTCCATCATTAATATAATCCAATTAACTTATCTGTGTATTCTAAAAACTAGAAAAAAATCCATCTAATCAGGTCAATAATTCAAGCGTCAATAAAAGGCCTTTCATTATTTTCTCAAAAAAAGCATCTCAAGTTATGGTTGATTCATACTTACAGCCGTATGTCAGTTCAGCCGTCAAAATTACAAAAACTCACGCCACTTCTATAGATCAGCTTATGACAAGTTAATATCGCAATTTTGTTAGCTGACCGGACATAGCGGCTCTAATAATGAAATATGAATCCACCCTAACGGTCCCCCTTTTATATCCCACCTCAAAATCTACGATATCCTTCCGCATGGTTCCCACGCCGGGGGGGACATGGGGGTTGGGCGAGGACCCAGTGGTTTTCCTCATGGAGCTGAGCAGTTCCTCGCTGGTCAGTCGACGGGAGGGGAGGGGGCTGGGGGCCACTGGTCTGGGAAGGGGGGGCGGGGGGTCACTGCCGTTGGAGGTGGGTGGCGCAGCAGGGGGGGAGTGGTTCTCGGCAGCCATGGTGGGGGTTATCTGGAAAATAGTGGGACAGAATTAAGGGGAGGGGCTACGCGAGTAAAAAAATCCTAGTTCTAGAATTAAGTTTATTTTTACAGACAATATAAGAAAGACCTCTACTATATACCTGTATAATAGAAGTTGTGAATAACCTTAATGGTTTACTCGAAGTAGAGTTACAATATTACAATAGTTCAAATAAATCACAATTTATAGTAAAAATACGTCAAAAACTCAAAAACTAGCCCTTGCTGGACACAACCAGTACCAGAGTATACTACTTATGGCACAGACTTGAATAGATTAGACCAATTAGACTGACTGAACTGAAGCTTGGGATAATACAAGGCCATAATAATACATGTGCAAAATTGTATCTTATCAATCATTCACTCACGCAGCCGAAAAATGACCAGCTCACCCCTAATTTTCTGGATTTCACATCGTCCGTTTCATTCCTGTCTTCGCTACAGCCCTGCAAACTATAATTATCTGTCTCGGCCTCCTCCTTTGCGTCTCCATTTTCATTTTCTGTTTTAGCCTCATCGAGTTCGGCGGCGTTGGCTTCTCGGCTCCTGGCTTCCAGCTCAGCTTTGGCCTTTTCCTTCGCAGCAGCCAATTTCCTCTCAGCTTCTGCTTCTTCTAGAATTTTCTCCTGATTCTTCCGGCTGATTTGCTCCCGTAAATGTGGCCGAATATCGAGACTCGGGTTTTGATCAAAAAATCGATTGGATTCATCAATAAATCGATTAATGAACGACTCTCGACTCTCTTGACTGTCAACCTCGCCCGGAAAACACATCTGGATTTTGGCGTACAGCTTTTCTGCCGTCTCTCTCACCTAAAATAACAGAAAAATGATCCGGCTGGAGTTACCAAATCACATTCTGTATAAGTCAGTAGTGGAATTTCTGGCAAAGTTTTAGGCAAAAACTTTAAGGGGCGGCCGGCGGCCTCGACCAAAGTAGTGGTGGGTGCACCAATGTCACAATGAGGCAATGAATTACAGTTACAGTACAATAATTTTTGTAAGTATTAGTAAACAAAGAAGGGAGACACAAGCTACAAGTCGTTTAAAACTTGAAACATCTGTTTAGAACAAAGTTCGGGCTCTGATAAATTTTTGGGGAGGGACACACCATCAGAAAAAGGGGCATTCTCACAAATCAGCTATAAAATTCGTCCTTCTACTTTCCTTTTTCAACAACACTGTATTTTTCATCAAAGCATTATAGCAAACAGCCTAAAAATGTTCCCATATTACAAAGCATACCTCATCACTAGGCACAAATTTAGTGCATCGTCGCACAGTGTCCACAAAAGTGGGAACGCGCAGTAGGACCCGTTTGGACAGTGGGAGTCCCAGAATCAGTCGCAGTGCCGCCACACAGGCCGGAATGTTACACTGACCCCGAATTAGATATTTTTTGATATCCAATTCGTGAGTCAGCAAATCTTTACACAGGGCTTTTTCTTCCCGCAGAAGTTGGCTAGTGTTCACCGTTTCTTCGCTGGGCTGGGGGGGAGGGGGCGCAGCCATGGGGGGTTTCTCTTTGCCCACCAGTTTGGAGGGGGAGCGAATGGCCATATTTTTGGGGATCCGGGCCGCAGCGGGGGGCGAGCGTGGGGTGGCCACTGCCCCCTCCGGGGCGCTGACTCCGGTGGCACCGGCGCCGTCTGCCAGAAGGGTTGTGGCACCAGTGGGCGCTGTGGCACCTGAGGGCTGATTTTCCTTATTCATGGCACCCCCGGCGCTCGATTGGGCCTGCTCTAATGGTGTCTGAAATAAAACATTCTATTCTTATTTTTCAGTTCCTATTCTTAGTCTTATTTTTCAGTTCCTATTCTTATTCTTATTCTTCAACGACAGTGCTTTTTGTTATGTTTTAAGCGAGTTTTTTTGTTACAACAGCGTCTGCATTAAGACAAAAATGTGGCGTCTGGATTAATACAACTGTTGTCTGAATATCTGAATAAAACAAGGCGTGTTAAAAAAACTTATCCTGATTTTACTCCAGCAATTTATTCTGCTTACTTTGTGACCACTGCTGTCAGATTCTCTGTCAGAGGCAATCTTCGCTTCAACCTCGCCAGGTTCGCTGAAAGTAAAAACAACAACGTGTAAAATACTAAATATTATGATAACTCTATGTAATACCAAGAGTACATAATATTATGTACTCTTGGTAATACTTACCCCTGTTTCAAAATCGACCTCGCGCTATTACCATACCCAGTCTGCGTTCCACAATGGCAAAACATCAGACACCCAATCCTTTACTCTTGTTACCTGCTCTTTCTAGGTGTGCGCCTGGTGGGGGCTGGTGGTGTGCTCTTGGGGCTTGGTTTGGTGGCTCGGCGGCTGAGTGGTTCCTCTTCACTGCTCTCGTCGTCAGAGACAAACAATTCCGTTTGCCTAAAAAACAGGCGAACTTATAGTTTATACTATTATCTGTTTATTTTCGTTTCAAGTAATGGAAGTGGTGTGGATTATTAAAAAAATGTTGTCCCATATAAAAAAAGAATATCAATCGTGTGCTAGTTAGTTTAGCGCGTTAAAGACTACGGATTAGAGATATGCAGTGCTAAACAGGTTGTAGATCAAGCTTCAAAGTTAGAGAGTTAGAGACCCAAAGAAATTTCACAGATTTGATGGTTTTGAGGCAAATTTTGACCCAAATCAGCTATGACTAACTTCTTCAGCCTCAACAACCGAAAAAAGTGCGTTACGGGACGCACATGGACAAAAATGTGCGAAATTTCAGCAAAAAAACGTGCGGCGTTCGCACTTTTTGACGCAAAAACACTAGTGCTACAGATAAAAAGTTAAGAGTTAGAGATCTAAGTTAAATATCAGTTTAGTATAGATTTAAATTTTCGATTTATCCAGCATCTATTAGAGTCAATATTTTATATACTAATTAAATTACCACAATCAAATAACTTAATTTTACCAATGATCAAATAAAGTCCACATACACACAAAAAACAAGTTGCTCACTTTTTTAGCTCAGCAGTAATGCTTTCCAGTTCTTCAGGCGGCGCAATGTCAGTGGTGGGCACAAAGATGCTAAAAAGGTGAAAATATTAAATAGCAGGTAAAAACTGTTCACACTGGGTCGATACCTACCTAGACCCAGGCAAATTACTTCAAAAATCACGAATCACCTAAGGTTAATACGCGATATACAGCATGAGTTTTTTGGAAACTATTATTTTTCCATTATTAAGCCGACTTAATGAGACATTTGACTGTGTCAAAGCACAGTCAAAATTCAATTGTTGCGGAACCTCAATAGTTGTTGGGCTATTTTGCCAGCGTATGTACTGCGTATATACCAAGAGTATTGTTGGAAATACTCTTGTATGTATGTGCTGAAACTAGTCTCTTAAATTACATAACTGACAGTTGTCATTTAAATTTATGGTTATATAGCTTTTGAACCCTGAAAAAACATTGATTTTTTCGCCGAAGCTTTCTTGACAGATTTTTAGCGCAGAAACCAGTTTGCTGACTTACAGCAAAAAAAAACAAAAAAAGGAAAACCTTAATATAGTTTTTGTCACAGATGTCAGTTGTTCTTGGTTGCCTTGGGTTAGCTGGCTAGGCTGGATTGGTTCCGTGAGCTGCTGGTGTAGTAACTTTTGCTACATTAAGTTTTCGTATATTTTTCAGAATTCATGTGCAAAATTATCTTTGCTTGGCTTTTTATTTTTAGGCTAACAGGGTGATGTTGCTCAACTTTACAAACCCTAAAATATTGTAACAACTGAGTGCAAAATCAGGTGATTCAGTACGAATTAGACCATTTCATTGCGAATCACCTAATTTTGCACTTACAATTGTTACAATATTGTAAGACTTGTAAAGTTAAACAACAGGCCCCAGATCAAGTTGAGCAACATGCCTCAGATCAAGTTGAGCAACAGGCCCCAGATCATAATGTAGGTACCAACGACCTCTCGGCATCCTGCCTTATGATCTGTTTTTTCTAGACCATTAGCCGTCGAGTAAACTGTGACGGACGGTAGCACCCCTTCCATCGGGCATTCAAAAATTACATGTCAACACATCATGGCCTAAGGTGCTTGTTTTGCTCAGGTCTGCCTTAGTTGACAAGTCATTGTCACTGTTGGCGTACTAACTAGGAGCAGGGCTGTCGGATAGTAGGGTTTACTCGGGTACTATGAGCTGAGACCGCAGTACACTCAGTGCGGGGGTGCCGGCTTTGTCTGGGTGAACCAATGATTCGGGGTTTAGCTACGGTCGGGTGCAGGACTACTCCGGCTTCCTGACCAAGACACTCTGCATAAACCGAGGGATTATGACTGAGCAGTGAGATTAGTAAATTGTTAACTTTTTCATACAAATTTGGAAAATATTTTCATCTGGGGTGCAGCCACAAACGTGGTGTATATCCACCGAAAGTTTGACACGTACTTGGTTACTATAGAGGGGCATGTTACCACGGTCGAGTTCAGTTCACTAGCGCTACAGGGCCACATATTCAACCCACCCACACACATCCACACACACACACAATACACATAACATTAGATAGACGTCACAATTAAGTACATAATATGGTTTACCCGGTCTCATTGTCTTCGGCTCCGTCAGCCGCGTCTTCCTCCACCGGTGCTGGTTCCGGTCGCCCGCCGGACGTTCTCGACTGTCTGGTCGTGCGTCGTCCGCCCGAGCTGTTCGAGTTCGAGTCCTCTGGCTGCTCCAAGGGCTCCGTCCCCGTTAGTCCGCTCTGGTCCTTCGTTAAAGCCTCCAGCTCCTTATTCAGTCGTCTTTTCTGCGCCTCCTCAGCCTTGGTCGGACCGCCCGACTTTCGTCTCCCACGCTTCCCGGCCGGTTTAGCAGGCTCAGCTTTGTCTGCCGCCGTCGCCACTGCTGGTTCCTGACTGGCTGAGATCTCAGGACTAATCTGATTGGCTGGATCCACCATAGGCTCCGCCTCCGGTTCCGGTTCCGGTTCCACCTCCGCCCTCTCTGCTGGTGGACTTTCAGGCTTTTGCGCTGGTTCCTCCGGTGCAGCATGTCGACCGGATCTGCGTGGCGTCACTGTGCTGGTCTTCGCACGCTTGTTCTGAAACAAATAGGACGAAAGTACAGTAGAGTAATTTCATCTAACGCCTAACGGGATCAAAACAATTTAGGATATCTGGGCAGATATCGAGAATTAAGGCTTTCTGTTTGCTAAGCCTTACATTGTTTTTCCGCTACAATATAAGTAAGTCGTATAAACGTCTTATAAACTAAACTAAATTTTACTTGATTAACTCTTGAGTTTGGCCAAGTTTCAGTTCGTTATCACCTTTATTAGCCCAATCTCAGTCGGACGTGCGTGTGAAATTGTCATATTATCTTCAACTAATCTACATACGTAAACGTAATGTACTTCAAAGCATATATACCAGGAAACGTGGTCAAAATTTTGGCGGGCCTCTATAGCCAAATTTGGGAGATCCTTCCCCCTGACCAAAAATACCCTAAATTTTGCTAAATTTTCCAAAAAAAGTATAATTTTCACCCAATTTTGCTCTAATATTCGGGACCATCCCCTCAGACCTTCGATTTAGGAAGTTGTCACCCAACCACCCTCCTACAGATAAGGCATGCCTGTATGGGTGGATTCGGGGGGAGGGCCCCCAAAAATCGACGGGCCGGGGGGGAAGGTCCCGAAAGTGTGGGCAAAATTTAGTAAAAATGACACTTTATTGCGAAATTTTTAAGAAATTTTGCAAAGTTTAGGGTATTTTTGGTCGATCAGGGGGAGAGGGTCACCAAAATTTGGCCGGAGAGCCCCCCAAAATTTTGATGCTGTTATATATTGTATGATATACGGTTCAAAGTGTTCAAGCTCCATGATTTAACAGTCGGAAATGGACATTCACTTTCTGATAAGCCATCACTTAGTGCCAGGACATAGTTTACAATCAATCTAAGCTTACAACTTTAAAAAGCAAACAATATCACCCTAAACTTGTCAACGTTATAGATTATGTGTGAACTATGTTTTGAAAAAAAGTTCAATCTTCATGATAACTGCTTTCACATTCACACTGATATTTATATATTACAAAGTAATTGACAATTTTGGGTCGTGAAAAAACAGTGGTTTCCTAGTGGTGTTTATTATAGTTGCCATAATAGCGTGATATTGCTTCAATAAAGTCTGTTTTACACGATGGGGAAAATGCATGGGGTACCCCTTGGGGCACCACATGGTGCCACATGACGCTCCATGGGGTGCCACATGGGGAATTATGTGGCACCATGTGGCATCGTGTGACACTCCAAGGGGCGCCCCATGTAAAGAAAATTAGAATTGCTCGCCGTGCGTTTTTTCATGTGGCACCACATGCGACAGCCAATTAGTAAGCACTGTTGGTCATCACGTGGCTTTATACAAATGTTTGAAGGACGATTTAAGGGCTTAAACTCAATCATTTGAGTTAATTCTTTCACACTTGGTCAGTCTATCACGGCTTCAAGAGTACGCAGCTTATGAATTATATTTAAGTACGCAATTTAAATAATTTTATAAATTCTTACACGTAATTTATGCACGAGGCACTTATCACATTGTCGAAATTCAATGTAAAACCTAAGCAAATACTTAATATTTTGACCGTTACGCGCCTAAAAATTCGAATTCCCGCAGCGTTCATACCCCATCGTGTGAATACGTTTCCCCGGGGGACACCACACTCCACATGGTGTCACATGGTGCCCCAAGGGGCACCCCATGTACTGTTACATGGGGCGTCATATGGCACCGTGTGACACCCCATGCGGTGCCACATGGTGCGCCCCACGTCCCACGTGGGGATTCTTCACGTTTTTCCCCATCGTGTGAAACAGGCTTAATAATACTTATCTCAATAACAAGCACTTCATTTCATCTAGTATTTCATTATGCATAATTAAATGATAGTAAACTAAAACTCCATAACCAGTCATATTTTACAAATCACCATGTCGGTTTACTGACTGCTGATTGATTACAAATTTACAAATACTGAACTGTGAAACCAGTCTTTCTGAAACCTGAATCAATTTTTTTATTGCTAGTCAGCTTAGACTTGCTCTGTTGACATTAAGAAAAGCAAAAAACTAGACACAATGTAAGTTCCTGCTCTGTTTTTTATCCGCCTGTCGTCACTTTCAGGTTTAAAAGTATCAAATGAGGACACACTATGGCCATACAATGGAAACTGTTGTCGATTGCTATTACGGTATCACTACTATACGAAGGACCGTACGGATATCAGTACGACATTTTGAACACGCCACAAACGACAGTGCAGCACTTTGTGGTCACAAGTTTTGAAGCACGATATGGCATATCACTGTCTGAAACAGGTATTTTTTAATTTGGGCTATTTGAATTTATCACTTCTATATCGCTTTATAAAGTGAGATTTGTTATACTCTTGTATATACTGACATATCGTTTTGTTTTTAATTCTAAAAAAACTACACAGCCAAATGAGCCATTTTTTGCACGAAGACAGTTGGAAGTCAAGTCCAGTTCGACAGCAAAAAACGGACTAAACGACTTAAGGACAAGTGGGACTAAACGGATTGCAAAACTGAATTTAGTGGATTGTTGCGAACATATTGTAGGTATTACTTACTACTTAGATTAATGAAGTGGACCACATTTAAGCACCACGTTATTTTAATAAGGTCCAGAGTCAGAGTTATTGATGAAATCCGCTAAATCCGATATTGGAGGAGACCCTTAGTAAGCTGGATAAAAAACATGAGACTAGGCAAAGTACAATTTAGTAACAATACATTTGGGACTTTATTTTTAACTTAAAAGTTTGACAAAAAACAGTTGCACCACTTGAGAAAATAAATGATGATAAATAAATAAAAGTGATTTCGTTACGAGAAGAACAGATTTTGAAATTGAAGAGTACAGCCGTAGAAACTACAGTCTGACCAAAAAGTGCGGGACTCAAAAAGAGACACGCTATTTCATTACGAAAAGAACGAACTGCAGACATCAAGAGTACAGCGAGTAGTCACAACAAGCCCAATCTGCGGCAAAACCTTCGGTAAGTATTAAGCAACACTTTCAAGTAAGCTGACCAGTGGGTCAGCTAAAACCTGTTGTGCAGCAATTATTTTACTTCAAATTGTGTAATATAAAAAATTGACGTTATTTCTTTCAGCAAACTGTGTATGCAAAATATTGAAGGTGTTTTTATCGTACAACAAATTGTGTAAAAATAAGCTAGAAGTGAAGCAATCAAATTTGGAAAAAGCATCTCGTTCATAGGCTAAGGCCAACATGACATGCTTTGAATGACTAATGAAAAGTGAAATCCTGAAGATCCATATTTATTTCTAGTTTAAGGGAAAATAAATATAGGGCAAAAGACAAACTTATTAAAAGCTGCAAATTTAGCATGTTTTAAAAAGTTGCCGAAACCCGGAATCGAACCAGGAACCTTTAGATCTTCAATCTAACGCACTCCCAACTGTGCTATTTCGGCTTGCTAATAATCGTTTAAGTCCACATGACAACTGGTGCTCTGGGATTACAAGCATAAGATATCGTTAACAGCCATATTAAGATTTTGGTTCATCGATAATCAGTTCGTTGATCAATGTATATTTTCAGAATTTATGTTGAAATAAGTTTAGTGTAACAAGGTTTGTTGTGTTATTATTCCTGAAAGCTTGAGTCTGATGCACTGTTCCACTAAAATCATTCAGTTATTGAGATTAAGTTGTAGGAACCGGTTGGTTCAGACGGCAGCGCTTTGGATTAATAAACTGAGGACAGATGGTTCGATTCCGTCCCTTACTTAACTTTTTTGAAGCTGAAAATTTCATCAACGTAGCGGTGAACTGCAGATAGCTGTGTTCCACTGAACTACCAGTCTTTCAGTGTAATTTAACACTGGAATTCTAGGTGACACACGCACATACACATTTGAGCTGAAGTAAAACATGCATACAGACAAATTTCTTGCACAGTTTAGTGTTACAACGCAACAACGCAACGCAACAACAAAATCAAAATTAAAGACCTGTTGTGCTGTGGCACAACAGGAAAAATATCGCCACCTGTTATGTCGCAGGGTTCAGCAATTTTAGAAGTCATGTCACAACAATAAGAAGTGGCGCATCTATTTTCTGGCAGACTTTAGTTAAATACAAATAAACAAAAAAAATTTGCAAAAAAAAAAAAAAAAAAAGAAAAAAAAAAAAAAAAAAAAAAAACACCAAAAACAGAAAAAACACCAACAAAAACACAAATATAAAAAAACAAAAACCCCCCCTTTAAAATAAATCCTCCTACCACAAAAAAAAAAAAAAAAAAAAAAAAAAAAATTTTCTAAAACATTAATAGGATATAAACTATCCTAAGCATAATGATAAATATAATAATCCAGTTTTTAATGTACCAAACCCAGTTTCAAATATATCAAACGAAAGCTCAAAACCAGCTTATCATTTATCAGTTAATTCCTAAGCTTAATTCTTTTTATGGAAATAAAATTAATTTTTGGAACCAGTCTATAGTGTTAAATAAAACAAACAAAATAACTTAAACTGATTTTAACTTAGCATTGTCGTAATCCCCGTGGTGTAGTGGTTAGCATCGAGGCGTTTGACCCCTCTGGTCGCTGGTTCGAGTCCAGCCGGGGGTTTCTATTTTCAAACTTTTAACTTAGCATTTTTTGTCTTTTGAACACAACGGAAGTATTTGAATTATACACTTACGGACTTAATGTCCAGATAATTGTTCATCAGAAACTTGTTCGAACTTTTGTGTTTTTGGTGATCCGCGTGTTTGCTTTCTGTTTATACCTGGACCCTGACGTACCCTGCGCACTAAACTTGTAACTATAATAATTTATAATGGTTATATATGTATTTAGTTTTTATTATCAGTCCTATCAGCATCCTTATAACTTTGCAGCCGTCACAATTCTGTGGGCGTTGCTGGTATCTTTACTGTCTGGCGGCTACATTATTGGCTGTTTTGTGTCCCCCTTTATATCCAATCGGATCGGACGCAAGCCAACCCTGTTGTATGTGGTCAACATCACTGCCTTAATTGGAGATCTTCTCATGAGCCTCTCGAAGCCTTGCAATCTCGCCGAATTATTGTACATAGGACGATTTATTGTTGGTAATTGCTTATTTGCTACTCTTTTAAAAAAACAACTGCGCTAAATGAATACAGTTTTTTCAAAAAAGTTATCTTAAAGACTAAATACAAATTGCTCTTCCCTTAGATTAGCTTACTCCTTTTTCGTGCTTCATGAACAAGTATGGATGTGGTGGAAATTATACCCAGAAGACAACTTCATCACCCCCCGAGACAGGTGGTTCAAACCCCTCCCCCCCCGGAACGTCCTAAAAGGCCGTAAACGTTGCTCGCCCCCATACACGTAACAGCACGAAAAGTTTGGTACACCTCCCCCCTTGTTGGGACCCCCCCTCCCCTGCGTCAACTCAATTTTGACCCCCCCCTCTCAAAAACGACGCAATTTTTACCTTTTGGAAATAAACAACACCGATTCTGACAACTTTTTGACAAAAATTTTGGCCAAAATTTTACTCCCGCCGGGATCCTCCCCCGCATTTACCTTTTCCCTCTGGCGAGACCCCCCCTCCCTCCCGGCTCCCCCAGGACCGAATTTGGGGGGGGGGGGGGTATTCCCCCCATCCCCCCAACTACATGCATACTCTCCCCCGTGGTTCATCCCCCCAAGAATTTGCTAGCTGTCCACATATGTTCATGAACCACCAACCCACCACATTCTATGTATCAAAAAGACGATTTAGCAAGATTTTTAGAAACAAACTATCTTATATCGTATATATAAATATGCAATCAGTAATTATGCAGGCATTCGAAGTGGAATAGCGTCCTCAACAGCTGCAATTTTTCTTCTGGAAAGTTCATCTGATAACATGAATGGCATGGTAGCCAGTACAATTGACCTTTGGTGAGCTTATTAAAAGTCTGACCAGAAATTGCTGAGCACTAATAACGTGATTTACGCGATTTCTTATTTTTTCATGAAATAGTTTGTTTAACATTTGCCCCAGTATCCAGTATTTCTGGGCCGGACTTTACATAGTATTTAAACGCAATTATTCAGACGTAAAATCGTCTGATTCAGATATTCAATCTGAATTGGTCTTCCTGTTTCGGTTTCATGGATCCTTAAGAATGGGTTGATTTTTATAGAAATGGATTTGTAAATGGTACTGTTAAGCCCGGTTCATACTCGTCCATGACTAACGTTGGAGCAAAAAACGCATACGATTCAGCCAATCTTCACAGCACCTAAGTGCTAATCCAAACTTGTCCTTGTCCCTGTCCCTGTGTCCTTAAGGACAAGTATAAACCAGATTTTAGTGTTCCCATTTCCACTTTGACATTCTGATTCCCACCTATTTTAGCGGGGCAATGGGCACCACGCTGGGTTTCCTGCTGGGAATGCCAGGACTGCTTGGCACTGCTCAAAACTGGCACGTTCTTTTGGGTTTGGATGTGGTCTGCACCATCCTGGCTCTAATAGCCACACCACTGTTGCCCGAAAGTCCCAAATATCAACTGCTGGTACGGAAAAAACCAAAAAAGGCAGCAAAATGTGTGAAATTTTATCACGGAAAAGACGCCGATTCAGCAGCCATCATTGGCAAGATACTCAACGAAGAGAGTGGCGGTGGGTGCTATTGTGAATTACGACTTTTGTTTTAAAGTTTTTTGTTGGTTAAGCTTGTTTTTTTGTTTGTGTTTTAAAGGGTTTTTTGTCAAACAGATAAAGTGGATTCGATTCGGATTCAATATAGTAAGTCTCAAAACGCAACAGACCATTTGCCAAAATCCTACACTTTGCCAGAGCGATTTCTTCATGTTTGCCAAATTTCATTAAGCTCCTGTGGATCGGAGTTTCGTTTGCGACATTTCATTAAGCTAGTGGAGCTATTAAAATCGATGCAGTTAATACGTTTGCAAGTTAATCTAATCCAACTGATTTATTTCTAGCAACGGAAGACGCCACTAAAATGAGCAAATTTGAGCTTATCAAAGTGTACCGAAAAACCTTACTACTCAGCGCATTGGTTGGACTCATGCCCACCATATCCGGATACCAAGCCTTGGGCTCCTACAGTACGCCGATACTGACCAAAGCTGGTTTCAGCGAAAGTCTAGCGGGTCTCTACACACTTATCATGGGCGGATTCGATTTGATGGGCGCTGTGTTTTCGCTCTATCTCAATCGTCACGTGCCCCGACGAACTGCATTATTAACAGCACTATCCTTCACACTATTGGTTAGTTCTTATCGGGAATGGTCAGTTTTGCTAGTAATGTATATATGTACTTCTGCCCGACCATATATTTTTACAACTTTTTTTCTGAGCACAGCATCTGGACAAACCTCCCAGCCTCCTCAGACTAGACCCGACAACAGGACAAGTCCAAGTCTTGCCGTTGAGAAAAAAGGTGACCACATCAAAACTTGCCCCATATGATCGCTGTAAAATGCTCCAAAAATATATAAGCAAAAAGCCACAGAACCAAGAATAATATCAGAGTTGTGCAAAAAAATTTCAAACTTGCGATTTTGCGACCTCACTGCTAACAGTATACTGCATCAAAATTTTGGCGAAAATACTTGCTTTAACATATATTTTCAAAATATATAAAGAACGATGTCTCATCTTTTATTGAAAAAGTTTTACAGCTGCGCAAAATCGACTGCTTTCACGACACTACCCCCTTAATACTGTATATATTTGCACTCATCTGTTGTTTTCAATTTCTCATACGTTCTCTTCCATGTTAAGGCCAACGTGGGCATGTTCATTCTGCTGCACCAGCAGGACAGCTCAGCCCTGACCGCCCGGGCCCTCTACCTGGTGCACGGGACGGGCAGTCTCATGTTCATTGTGGCCGGGGTGGCGGCCCTGTCCATCAACCCGTCGGCTACCATGCTGCCGAGCGAGCTGGGCACCCAGCCAGTCCGGGCCCTGGCCACCAGTCTCTCCTTCGGCGCCCTGGCCGTCGGTAGGATTAACTGGATTAGATTAACTAGATTAACTTATACGTGTTATATATTATATATAATGCAATACGTGTTATATATTATATATAATGCGAAACAGGATTAACTTAAGCTAAATTTTGCAATTAAACGTAGATTATGAGTTAACTCATGATAGCTAACTTTCACCACCCAAGATTCTCAAGGTCAAGGCTGGTCTATCGTAAACTTAATTAGATCTACATCTTGGAGCCCTGCGTTGCAATATGCCATTATTATTTCATCACAAATTGCTAGTATTATTGCTAAGTAGTGCTCAACTCAATTTGCATACAACCCATTATTTCCATATCTTTTCTAGGAGATGTGGTCGGAAAGTTCACCCTGTGGCCTCTGTACGACTCCGTCGGTCACTACATATTCTTGGGACTTGCAGCGCTAACATCAGTTTCTTTCACAATTCTATACCATTTCTTGCCAGAAACCTACAGTGGAAAACCGGTTAAAGCGCTTGTCGCGGGAACGGATGCCAAAGTTGTTCAAGCTACAGCCAAAACGGATATGAAGATAAAAACTAATCCTGTCTAAGACTTGAATGTCTAGTAACTTGAATGTATGTGTATTGTATATAAATGTGACATGAAATAAAGCAGATAATGTAAGCTGCGAAAATTGTCAGGACACTACACTGAAAAGGTGAAAATGAAAGGTTTAGTTGAAAAAGTATCACAGCAAAGCTACCACAGCCCCCCCCCAAGCCTCAGTTATCCCATTCTTGGCAAATGAGTTTCTTGAAACCCGACCATTTTGAGGGGTGGGAGATCGCGAGGCTTAAGGGCATCAAGGGCTAATCAGATTCTCCCGGAACAGTGAGTTTTTGGCCCAAGTCCTGTATCCGGCACTTTTCTAAAAATGCGGTGCCATCATTTCCAAACAGTGCCGGATGTGGTATAAAGGCCCTGCGGGAATGAACAAGCTCCGAGAGCTGCTTCATTCCCGCGGGCCATAAAACCAAATCCGTGGTATTCCAGCAGGTGCATAATACCATATTTAGAAAAGTTTAGTTTGGTTTAGTTTATTACATTGAACAAAATTACATTTTGTTTTGTGATATAAACCACTCGCCAAAAAGTGTAGAAAATCTTTGGCGTCTAGCGGCTGCCGCCCCTGAACCCCCGCAATAGTGAGCTTGCAGGAGTATATATGAGCCAAAAAACTGGTAAAGTTGCGACTCCCCGTTTACAAAATCCTAGCTACACCCCTGATTCTATAGGTACTCATAATTCATCACTCAAACTAGATGTGCAGCTTTCAACTTATCAGACGGATCCAACGTTACCTTGACACCAACACTCACACAGTATATATACAAACTGTGTCCGCTTACGTAACAAATAGACACAATCACGGAAGTTTCTGGGTCAAAGGTCACAGGCAGACTTCTTATCATGTCACAATTTTAGGCTTCAAAATTGGACACGGTTTCTACTCAAGTTTATCTACTAAATGTACAATACCTACATATTATGCAGACTTTAACCCGGGGGTTTAATCTGGGGGGTCTTGAACCGACATTTTGACTACCCTTCTATACACTATGCTAGACAAAAAGTTACCCTGATTTAGCAAAAAAATTTCGGCAAAATTTTGGTAAAATCTGTGATCTGTGAAATTTTTGGCTGATTTAGGTAAAAATAGCATAAATATGTCAGAAATGCCCGTATTTAGGAGCACATATTGTACAAATTTGGCTTGCCTTTGTACCCACGATAACGTGTCTCTAATTTTGCTTGCCCGTGTATCAACATACAAATCTGGAACGGTTCCCACACCCTGTCCTACCGTTTTAAACTGCTATATTATGTATTTTTTCACGTGTCTAGTAGAATAGGAACTGTAACTTTTGTCGTTTGAAACATCAATTTAGTTGTCTTGGTTAAACTAATGTCACAAACCACTGATCCTTCTATAAAACTGATTGATACTAAAGTTTGCATATGACCGTAATTTCGAAAATAATTTGCACCTATATCATACACTAAACACAAAGCAAGGTTTTTAAAAATATCACTACACATGGCAGTGTTCATTTTAAACATTTCTCTACTTCACCATCATTATTCCCGTTAAAAAACTTATTTCAGAAATTGCAAACTCTAGGCGTTATCCGAAATTGATAAGCATAAGGCGAAGTGAAGTGACGTTTAAATATTATTTATTAATATGTAAGTAACACAGAACATTATTGAAGTTGCAAGCACATATATATACATAGGTGTGGGGCAGGGATCGACCGGAACCCTAAAACTACCGGAACCGGAACCACCTAAAAATACCGGAACCGGAACCGGAACCGGAACCCCCTTCAAAAGACCCTATATTTTGCAATATTTTCAAACAAAATTTTTTTGTTTTCTTTTGCTTACATTTTTTTTGACTACCCTTCTAACAGTCCCCAGATTTTAAAATACAGTTTGTTTACGCCAAAAATTCCTGCAACCTCTTTTTAAAAGATTACAGAATTTTTAAAATGTGTTAAAATGCATTTTTTCCCAAATTTTAACGCCAACACACCTGAGAATACTTCGTTCAAAAAGAATGCTATTTTCTGACCAATCGCAAGTGATAGTGGGGGCGTGGGGCTCAAAAGACTAAAAATTATACACATCCGCGGTCCGACGAATTGCTAGAATCTAGCAAATCCGGAAATATTTTGGCATTATAGACCACAAATGCACTAAAATTGGCGATTTGGCAACGGTAATACAGCTAAAGGGATATTGGCGATTTGGCAACGGTAATACAGCTAAAGGGATAAACGATATAGTGTATTAAGCAAGTATATAAACTGAATGCACTCATGTACACGTGGACACGCGTTCAAGAAACATGATCATAAAGCAACTTAATCACAAAAGCAACAAGACAAACTCACAAAGGTGCAGGGTCTGGGGGCGGTAGCCCCCAGGAAAAAAGTGGAGAAATTTTTGATTTTTAGGCCGAATTTGTTCAATTGGGAACGTATCGGACTTTTTTTCCGACCGGGCGATAAAAACCAATTAGAAGACCCTTGTGTATGTACAAATCCACTTGAAGAAAATGGGGGGGGGGGGCGGCTGTACCGTCGCTTCCCCTGCTAGATCCACCCCTGTTAGATAGTAAGGTTTACACAGATAACAGAGTACCAAATTTTTGGCTGTAGCGTGAAAAACCATGAGCCTTCGCCTTTCATTGAGGTAGCTGAAGTAATACAAGAAATTGGACACAGAAGCAGAGCATTGCTGATAGAATAATGTCAGAATAAGCAGTGCAACATAAGAAAGAATACTAGAATAAAAAATCTGAAGCTATTTATATGTACTAGTACTAGTACTCTATTCTAATATTCGTTTTAGGCTATTAAAGCTGACAAAACTGTAAGAATGTATTAAGCTAGAATATAAATGTATATGTCTATAAGTATGCAACATGCATAGTCGTACAGTACATAATAAGTTGGGTGTATATATGAGCTTTGATGAAAGAGAATAAGAACGAAGACTAAGACTAAGCAAGCCACAGAGTCTCAAGACTCCCGCCAGAACAAAATCTGGAGAAATTTTTTATTTTTTAGCTGATTGTGGTCAATTTGAAACTTGTCGGAAAATTTTCATGGACGAACAACACAAAATTAAAAGCAAAATCCTTTTTCAGAGAATTAGTGGTTCCGGTTCCGGTTCCGGTACTTTTGAAATACCGGAACCGGAACCGGAGCCAAAAAGTACCGGAACCGGAACTCCGGTCGATCCCTGGTGTGGGGGGTATTACCACTAATAATGGGTAAAATTTCGGAAAATTCGCGTAGTACACCCCCCCGGCCCCTCCGGTGGAAGGTTTCCCCCCCAAATTTCCTCAGTTGCAAGCATACATGTACACGGGGTCTCGGTCTGGGGGGGGGGGGCTTGTCCCGGATTTTTTTGAAATCTTAGGCGGGCTTGGGGTTTTGGTGGGCTTCCTGGGGTTTTTTTTTCGCTGGCAAATTTTCGCAATTTTGCGAAAAGCTTGAAATTTTTTTCGCAAAATCAAATTTTTTTCGCAGACTTACTTTTGTTACTTAACACAGTAGACTTTACATTTAAATGTTAATAAAACATTATTCCGCCTATACAGGATTAAGACTGACATAGTTTTCACCATTTTTGGCCAAAAAGCAACGATTTCGACATTTTTATTAAAATTTATGGGAGCCGTCCTGAGAATTTTGTGTAATTTTTCACAATTTCCACAATCGATGCTCAGCCGTAAAGAAATTTCATTCGACCCGGCGACGGCCAAGGACCAAGTTAGGCCTGAAAATGCTAACATTTTGAATTGTTACTTAATTATGTCACCTCCGACTCCTGTCTATTAGTGTTACATGCAGTCGGTGTGATAAGACATGGAAAAAAATGTGTCCCATTTACAGTCAGTAGAAACATCAAGTCACAAAGTGGCACGAGTCCGGGCTTGGGGAATCAAAAGTCAGAGAAATTTTCAATTTTTAGGGCAAATTTGGTCAATTGGGGACGTATCGGAAATGTTTTCCGACTAAACCACAAAAATCAGCACATAGACCTTACCAGATCATCTCCACTGCGTCAAAATTTTTTCGCAATTTTGCGAAAAGGTTTGAAAATTTTTCGCAATCAGCAATTTTTTTTCGCAATTGCAAACGTTTTTGCGAAAAAAAACCCAGTGGGCTTCTAATTACAAAAACGCAAAAAAGTTCCAATTTGGCCTCAAACAAGCACGTTTTGCGAGTAGAGTCGAATTAGTTTTGGATAACTTTAGTTGCGACTTGCTTGCAATGCTGAGGATATTCTTAGAATATAAAACGCGGTGCCAACATTTTTAAATGCCAACATTGGCAACTAAACAGGATCACTTTTAGTTTTAATATCGATTTCTAGCCAGCAAATTCAGCATTAATGGTTAAAAATGGTACTACATATATCAGAAAATATCACATGGCTTTTTGTATAATCGAAGCTATAGGTAAATAATTGGTCTGAATTTCTCTCGCACTCCCGCAATCGCGAGTTTTTTCGGTCAGTTCGGGTTCCAAAATTACGTACATATGCACGCTAGAAATCGCTTGCCAAGCTCAGCTGCAGAATCAGTCAGTCGCTGATGTCGTAAAAGTTTGATGATACTTTGGCAAATCACTTTATTCCACATAAATATGATACTTACTGAGGAGTGGGACTGTATTTTGTGGATCATGTTTCATACATTCCTCAGCACGGAAAAACCGTAATCCTACATACAGTTAGTTCCACAAGAGGAACGCACTTTAGCAGAAAATTTTCTGCAAACGTAGCGCTATATATGTACGCTGGCCGTAGCACTCAAGATGTTTGTCAATGGCATCGTAAGTCTAACATTTCCTGCTTTGAAGCGCGCTGATATATCAGGATACCTTATGTATGATAAAACGCAAGCTGGTACTGTTCCGTATTTAGACAAACTTGTTTAATGTTTACCCATCAGCGAGAGCTTGTATAGTGTTCTGCTGTTGCATTCTATGCGTTAACATCTAATTACCGGATCTTTCACGCCCGTCCGCTCATGCGCCATATTGCGCGCGATGCAATGCACCAACAAATGCGCCCTCGTCTGCAATGCGTTTTAGCAATTTCTCCGCAATAACTGTTCTAATGTCATAATTCTACGAACAATTAGGTTACTTTTATCCAAATAATTCAAATTAAGTTTAATCTAATCTTTCAGATTAGACAATGAGGTATTTTAATTTCAGGGTCATCATCACAGATTGACAGCCCGCAAATGAGGGAGAAGCATGGGCGTTCACTGGAAACTAGTGCTTGCCGCCGTTACTGTCTCAGCCTTTTACGAGGGTCCTTACGGGTATCAGTATGACATTCTCAACACACCACAGTCCATTGTGCAACAATTTGTGGTTTCCAGTTTAGAAAAACGATACGACATAACACTGTCGCACCAAGGTATATACATGTACTGTAAAAATACAAAATGTAGCACGTTTATGCCTAGCATTAACATATAGCAGCTGAGTTTTTTGTAACAGTCTTGTATTTGTTTTTTTATTTGTAACAGTACTGGTTTTTGCAACAGGGGCGTGAATAACAGTCTGGGGGGGTATTTCACGATCCGACTCCAGGGGGTGTGTAGGGGGCAAGTGTCTACACAAAGCCTTGCCACTGAATCATACAGCAATATTAAACGTGCTGTATGTACACATGCTCCTGTGCTGCCATTTCAGCCGTCACCATTATCTGGGGTCTGACGGTGTCGATCCTATCTGGGGGCTACATCATCGGTTGCTGTCTGTCCCCCTCCATCTCCAACCGTCTGGGCCGCAAGCCCACCCTGCTCTACGTTGTCAACCTGCTCGCCTTGATCGGTCACGTGCTCATGATCATCTCCAAACCATGTGATCTCGCTGAACTGCTGTTCATTGGTCGATTCATATTCGGTCGGTATGAAATATTTGCAGCTGAGGAAAACTGCAGGGGGAGCCGTCGACGGGGGGGGGGTGGATTTTTAAAAATTATGCTGAAGGGGTTAAAGCGGATCTAGGACCTAGGGGGGAGCGCACCTTGGGGGAGGGGGGCGGGAGCGCGGTCAGGCTGGGGGGGAGGGGAAGTGACGTCCATCACTTGCGACTTTTGCCATCATGCCAATCAATGATGATATTTCAGAAACAGTTGTTTTTGATATGACGAAACTGGGGTAATCAGCAATCCTGTGTGATCATCGGATTATTTGTGAATTGTGAGTAGGGAAGGGATGGACCGAAAATTCGGTATTCGGTATTAGGTTTTCGGCCGAAAAACGGGTATTCGGTATTCGGTACCGAAAACTAAATTTTCGGCCGAATACCGAATAATTAGGAAATCAAGGAAATTCCAAATCAATGAACGTTTAGAATTAGAACTAATTTTATTAATCCTTCAATCAACACTACATTTCGAACTGAACTGTATTAAAAAATATGAAAACTGTATATATATATATATATATATATATATATATATATATATATATATATATATATATATATATATATTAGCTAATGCAGATACTTGTGTTAATTTTTCATGGATGCTTAAAAGTTTTTCTTACTCTCAAGACTAGATTCTGACGCGCTGTACTGTGCTTGGTCTTATCGCACCTTGAGCCTTCTTTTTTAAACGTTTTTCATGAACTCTGCTGAAAGTTTACAAGCAGTTCAAAAACAACGCAAGACACTGGGACTGCCAAGGTGAAAAGGGTCGAACCCTCTGTACACAGATGTACATGGAAGTCTGGAGGGGGGGGGTAGCTAGCACCAGATTTGAGAGTCCGGGACAATGCCCCCCTCACATTTGACCCATCGGGACCATACATGTAACAGCACCAAAATTTTGGGTACCCCTCCCCCCTTAAGTGGTACCCCCCCTCCCCTGCGTCAACTCATTTTTGACCCCCCTCCCTCGCAAAAATGACGAAATTTTTACCTTTTTGGACCAAAAAAACCAATTTTGACAATTTTTGACGAATATTTTGGTAAAAATCGCTTAAATTTCACCAAAAAAGGCCGATTTTTTCAAATTTTGGCCAAAATTCTACTCCCGCCGGGACCCTCCCCCCTCTTATCTCCCTGACGGGACCCCCCCTCCCTCCCCCGGGACCGAATTTTGGGGGGGGGGGGGTCTTCCCCTCCCCAACTATATACATGTATGATCGGGACAGCCCCCTTCTCTTTGGTGCTGAAAAATGAGTGTCCGAAAGCTCTAAAATTGCAGGAGATCGCTGTAAAATGCTTCAGCAAAAAGCGAAAAAGCTAGCTGAAAATATCCAACTTTTGCAAAAAATTCCCATTTTTAAAGCAAAAATTGAAATTTTTTGCATTTTTGTCAGTTCAAGCCCCCGAAACGTCGGGACATGCCCCCAGACACAGACCTGTGTACATGTATGCCTATGTACATACCTCATCCAACTGCGGTCAGAGGTCGCTGAAAGTTGTGTAGTTTTTTTGCTGGTGCTTATTGTGCCTTTTTCTATAGTATTATTCTTCGATAGATTCTTCGATTCTATAGTATCTACTTATTCTTTAATACGTTTTGCATGAATAATTAAAATCAAACGTTTGCAAAACATATAGCATGTTCATGTACGCGTAGTATTTTAACATTCTGCATCTTCAAATCCTGAGAAAACATTCGCTAACTTATGCTTGACAACTATTCGGTATTCGGTATTCGGTTTTCGGCCGAAAAAAAAAAACAAATAATTTTATACTGTCTTCCGGCTAAAATCTTCCCCTCCCCCCCCCCAATTGTGAGTATTGAGTATATACCCTGATCGACCAAAAATACCCTAAATTTTGCTGAATTTTTGAAACAAGTGCCATTTTTTACAAAGTTTCGCTCATAAATTCAGGAACCCCCCCCCAAACCGTCGGTTTGTACATAAGAACCCCTATCCCCCATTACATGTATGTAGGTATGTGTTCGAATCACTGTAGTCTTGTTTCTAGGTCTTCGATGTGGAATCGCCTCCTCGACCGCTGCGGTGTTTTTACTGGAAAGCTCTTCCAATCAGGAAAATGGCGTTGTTGCCAGCACAGTCGATCTCAGGTTTAGAACAGGTTTTCTTATTTGTTATGTCGAGCCATACTCAAAAATGGGTTAGACGAATTAGATCTAAATATATTTATCTAATAGCAATTCAGTAGACAAAGGTCGTACTGTATGCACGCATACTAACGGATAGTGTGCCATAAGCTGCCTAATTTAATAGTGCTATTACAGTAATGTGTTCGGGGGTGGACGTGGACGCAGGTCTGTGGTAGCCGTGGATTGGATCGGGTTGGGTTGGGTCGGAAAATTCGAGCCGTGGGTCAACCCGCGGGTACCAACTTCAGGCTGCGCGGGTCGCTCAATTGTTTTCTGACCAACGAAACTGCCAAAACTACCCCTTGTGATTCCAATTTTAGAGAATTATGGGCACTGTGTTTAGTATATATCTCTCGGTCAAAGTAGCAATGTGAACAACGTACAAAAGTATATAAACTGTGAAAATTAGAAATGAGCGAAAACAACTAATCATTAGGTAACATATGTTATCTTAAAAATGTCGGTCAAAGTGGGTCGCGTCGCGGGTCGACTTTTACGGCTGGCATATTTTTAGGCCAAATTCATGGGGGGGGGCAGTCCCTCCCATGGATGGGGGGGGGCGGTGACCAAAATGGGGGGGCGCACCAAATTCACAATAAAACACTATTTTTAGGTGAAAAAATGGTTCTTATGCTTTAAATGTTACGTTTTTATACGTTATAATAGCTACACTCTTACCAAGTTTAACGAAAAAGGACCAGAAAACCCTACCAAGGCGACATCGCTACTGCTAAAAAGTCGCTAAAACGTCCTTTCGGAAAAAAATTTTGGGCTATGGGGGGGGGGGGGGCACCCCATCTGAAATGGGGGGGCTCAAAATGGTGGGGGGGCGACCAAAATGGGGGGGGGGGCTCCGGACCAAATGGGGGGGGGGCGCGACCAAAATGGGGGGCTCCGGACCAAATGGGGGGGGGGGGCGCCCCCCCCAGCCCCGCCCCCACTAAAAATATGCCAGTACGGCGCGGGTTGGGTCGTTACCCACAACACGAACATCAAGCCGCAGGTTCGGTTGGGTCGCGGGTCGAAAACCTTACTCGAAATTGTTTTGCGTATCTTTACACCTCATTACATAAATTTTATCGATGCACTTATCAAACATACGTTTATGCCAGCCTAAGAATAAGAAGTACATAATAACATACATTACATAAGATATATCCTCCACTATTTTTAGTCACTACCATACATGTTAGGAATTTGGGGGCCTCTCCAGCCAAATTTTGGGAACCCTCGCCCCCTGATCGACCAAAAAATACCCTAAATGGTTCAAAATTTTGTAAAATTTACGGAACAAGTGCCGTTTTTACTAAATTTTGCCCAAATTTTAGGAACGCACCCTCGGCCCCTCGATTTTGGGGGGTCTCTCCCCCCCATCCCCCCTCATACATGTATGTATGAACAATGCTGTCTTTAGTGGCGCAATGGGGAATCTACTCGCATTTCTGTTCGGAATGCCATTCCTACTGGGCACAGTGGACAACTGGAATATACTACTGGGTCTAGACCTGGTCTGCACTGTCCTAGCCCTGGTCATCACCCCACTGCTTCCGGAAAGTCCCAAATACCAACTGTTGGTTCGCAAAAATGCAAAGAAAGCAGCGCGTTGTGTGCAGTTCTATCAGGGAAAACAGGTCGACTCACATGAGATTATCGAGAAAATACTACAAAGTGAAAGTGAAGGTAACAATTGTTAGACTGTGGCTAAACTTTATGTCGATGTAACGACTTTTAGTTCTGGCATAGTAGTAAAGAGCGCATATAAGTTATTCAGAATATCAAGGTAAAACTTGCTTATTTAAGCATACATATATAACAAATGTGACTGCATACTAACATATTTTATTCTTACTTAGCCTGTATTAAAAGTATAACACTGGCCAGCTTGGCATGAAATGCTCTGGACAGTAGAGACCAAAAACGAACCCGTACCCAAACGGTCTCTGCAACGCTCTAAACAACCCGAAAAAGAACGTTCCCAAATGGGTCCCAAAAAATAGTTCACGTTTGTGAGCGCAGCTAGAATGCCGCTACCATGAAATCACTAATCAGGCTGCTGGCCGATTAGGACCACCCGATTGGCTGGTGGATAATAATTGCTCCACGGACGCATATGGGCCCATTGCAGGAGCTGTTCGGGTATGCAGTCTTATTTGGGTTCGTTTTTGGCGCTTGTGTCCAACGCATCTACGATATTGCCAAGCTGGCCAATGGGAAGAGTGTCATACTATAATCACATTTACCTACTCTTGTTATTACTTTACTTCTACAATTTCTACTTTTCTCTTTCTAGCAACCGATCAAGCAAGTCACATGACCAAACTGCAGCTGCTGCAAACGTACAGCAAAACGCTGTTTCTTGTGACCCTGGTGAGCCTATTGCCAACAGTGTGTGGATTCCAAGCCCTCGGGTCCTACAGTACGCCGATTTTGACCAGCGCGGGACTGCAGGAGAGCTGGGCCGGCATTTATACGCTGATTATGGGCGGCTTTGAGCTGTTCGGTGCTATCTGGGCGATCCATCTTAATCACAATGTTCCCAGACGCAGCGCCCTGCTCACTGCCGTCTTCATTACATTCATAGTCAGTCACTACTCTTGGGCCCACTTTATATGTACTCGTTCTTGTCCTTGTCCTTATCGTTTTGTCCTTAAGCGATTCCAAAAAAACTGCCTGGGCAAGTGGGCAAACAAGCCAACTTTTCACATGAATAAAAGTTGGGGTCACTTGCAGATCGTTTGCAAAAAAATAGCCGAAACGTGTGTCAATATGGCACAGCAGCTTACCAAAATTTGTCCTTTTCTCTGTCCCCATTTCCTTAAGGACAAGCATGAACAGGGTCTTATGCAACAGCTCATTCGTTTAGAATCGTAAAATATCTATTATCATATTATATTCTTTGATAGTGTATAACAAATTAGGGCGTCCTATTCGAGTCCAAACCCATCGACTGCCAACGCTACCCGTTCGCACTCTTCAAGCAAAGTAATCTGAATCTTATCCTAAATTGGATTTATCGGATTAGATTTAACTTTATTTCGTCAATGTTGCAGCGTCAGTTAAACATAATTTAATGAAACTTGGCACACACTGAGGTATATACTGTATGTGAGCCATGTGGGGCAAAATTTCAGCCGGCTATTTTCATTTTGTGATGCGCTATTAGCAAAATTAATTTAAATCTAATCTGTCAAGTCCAGGGGGGGCCTTCTCCCAGTCACCCCCTATTAGCTACTGCCAAAAACTGAATTTCCCTCAATACGGTAATCTAGTACATCAGTCGGAAAAATTAATCATAAATTCTAAATGTATATATTGCAGGCCAACATAGGAATGTTCACCCTGCTGCAAGTGAGACAGTCCGCCCTCTCCCCCGGCCACCCCCTGTCCCACTACCTGTCCCACTTTACGGGCAGTCTCATGTTCCTAGTCCCGGCCGTGGTGGCCCTGTCTCTCATTCCCTGCATCACCATGCTACCCAGCGAGCTATCGCCTCAGCCGGTTCGGGCCCTGGCCACCAGTGTATCCTTTGGTGCCATGGCAATTGGTCAGTTCTGGTTCATAGTTGACCGTAAAGCCAATGTCATGCTAAAGTCTGACCAAAAAATGCTAGACCCTGAGACAAACATTTGGCTTTCCTTCTCGCAAGGCTAGGTATGCACATGTGAGTGTGCGTGTGCGGTTTCAAAAATGAACATTTAGGCTCAGGTTTGGATTTAGGCATAGGATTAGGCTCAGTCCCACAGTTATGTATTATGACGCTTAGTTTAGGCTTAGACGGAGGCTTAAGCCTGTTTCACACGAGGTGGATTTTCAAGGGGACTTTCCCCACGGGGATCCCCAGGGGGATCCCCGTGGGAGTCCCCACGCGTCCCCAAGGGGATCCCCGAGGGGACGCATGGGGAACGAAGGAAATTTTCAAGGGGACTCGTGGGGAAGCATGTGGATCCCCTCGGGGATCCCCATGGGGATCCCCTTGGGGAAAGCCGTTCACAGAGGCAGATTCGCGCGGGGATTCAAAAATGCCTTCCCAGTAGGTAGTATTGTTATGGTGGTTGTATATTGATTTTTTGACTATTCTGATTCGCGCAAAAGTTGCACAGTATTAATTATACATATGTTATAAGATATGTTATACCTATATATTACATCTTAATTAATAATTTAAATTTTTATATTCCATTTTTCAAGTTTTCTTTTAACACAGTATTGGTACAAAGTCCATATGTATACGTGTTGTATAAGCACAGTAACATGTATGTATAAAAATAGTAATAATGGCCTGCGAAAACTTTAATAACTGAAAATTCAAGCATCCTGTGAAATTTTGTGACTCACGTGATCTTATTTGATTGGCCACTGCATGTGGATCCCCTTCAAAAAACGCTCGGAGAGCGATAAGCTAAATTCCCCATGGGGATCCCCTTGGGGATCCCCCTGCGTCCCCACGCGTCCCCATGGGGATCCCCCTGCGTTCCCACGCTTTCTCGTGCGTCCCCAAGGGGATCCCCTTGGGGACGCTTGGGGACGCAAGGGGATCCCCAGGGGGATCCCCCTGGGGATCCCCTTGAAAATCCATCTCGTGTGAAACAGGCTTTAGGCTTAGTTTTGTAATTAGCTGTAACTATTATTTCTGTAATTATCATACATTCATGTGAATAGCTTTGCACGAAGGAAAGCTACGTGAGACAAAAAGAACCACGCTAATAGGTATTTCATTACGAACAGAATGAGTTGCAAGCATCAAGAGTACAGCGAGTAGTCATTATAATTACGCCACATGCTTTGTGACAGGTTTCACTATTCCGAGTTCAGCAATTTCTGGGCCCGATTTAAGGTGGCGCTCCGAATAACTGACTTTGGGCAGTAAAAGTTTTCAGTCACGTTTTCAGGTCTTTGTTGTTGAAGAAAGGTTGTTCAGCAGTGAATTAGCTTTCGTTTGATATACATAACATGTAGTTTTGTTGAAATTAACTTTTTGACCTGAATTGTGATATGGCAAAATCTTCAAATCGATTTTCCAAAAAATTGTATACGGCTTTTGTTACTTTTGATAACGGTTTTCCACAGATAATAGGTGACTGCAACTTTTTAAAAAGTCGTTTGTGTAGGCAAACATTTGTAAAAAAAAATTCAAATTACGTTGAGCGATATTGACAAAAATGCACTATATATTTTTCAAGCTAATTTTTCGTTAGCTACTTTTTAACTTCTCCAACTTTTCTCAATGGTTATTTGCATTAAAAAATACGCTCTATTTTTTGACACTGTCGTTTGTGTGGGCAAACCTCAGATTTTTCTGATCGGCAATAGCCTTTTTTGAATCGTGATAGCTCTCCTCCATGTCGTTTTTTCATTGTGAAATTTGACTTAAAGTTAGAAAATAAGTAGATTCAGGTGTACCTTCTTCGAAAATGTTGATTTCTGTTTTTCTTGAAATTCTGCAGCGATTTCAAGTTGACCAATTTTAGAAAAACTAGTGTATTTTGAGCCAAAACAATAGGATTATAATTATAAGAAAAGATGTATACACCTCGGCAACATAATTACCTACAGTTTTATATAGATAGTAAAATTTGAACAAAGTTTTGCTCAGTTATGCCGTTGGAAAAATTATGCGCATTTAGCGAAAATAGAAATTTTCAATCGGTGATAAAAAATCAGAACAAGGCAGCAGGCACGTGAAACTTACTCAGAAACAGAGCTTGGTAACAGGCTTCAATATATTTAAACGAAATTTATTCTAGTTAGAACCTACGTCGACTTATAAGATAATAAAGTTATGGAAGTTATTCGGAGCGCCACCTTAAAGAAGAGAAATGTTCGTCATCGAAAATGTTCGTCATCGAAAATTATTTCGATGACGAGTTTTGGTCTTTTAGAACATTATTATGTTCTAAAAGACAAAAGCTCGTCATCGAAAATTTGTTTAAACGGCTAACATTTTAACAGAGCTAGAGGCATTTGTTGAAATGTTCGCCGTAGAAATAAATTTTCTATGCGAGCATTTTCGATGACGAACATTTGTTATAATTTAGTGTTATGTTCGTCGTTTAAAATGTTTCCATCAATCCATAATTTTCGAATGACGAACATTTCACTTCAATAAATCGGACCCTGGTCAGACCTTATATAGTTTTCATCCTTGCGCCCTTCGTCTTGTCTTTGGCCAGTTTCAAGAAAACCACCTCACAATAGCTGACGGAAAGTTGTCGTTGTCCCTGTCTGTGCCGTTTTATGTTCTTAAGGACAAGTATAACCGAGCTGAATTTACGTCAAGGAAATTACATTGCATAATTCGAGTGAGTACAAACCGATCAGTATTAGTACCACAACCACAATGCAATGTTTCTAACGAAAGTTGCCAAAAACTATTTTTTGTAACAGTTTTTCTTGCAAATAATTACGACTACATAGTCACCAATTCCTAGTCTTTATTGTTCTTGATCCTCAATACCCCCGTAATGTTGTGTATTCTAGGTGATGTCGTTTGCAAATTCACAGTCTGGCCACTTTACAACCTGGTAGGCCCATATATATTTCTGGGCTTTGCCGCTTTGACTTCTGTTTGTTACATTATTCTATATTATCATCTGCCCGAGACTTACGAGGTGACGGATCAGAAGACTAAACACTAAACAGAAAGCAGCAAAAATATTGTTACGGTTCATGCTGAAGCATTTGCAAACTATCGTGGAAAAGAATAAAACTTTAATTTGACTTTTCTTTTTGCAAATCTAAAAGTATGACACTCTTCCCGCTCCCTATTCTAGCTAATCGGCCGGAACCATGCGAAGGTACATACCGCCGCCCCTGGAATAAAGACGTTAAGAGCTATTTCGGTCGGAGCATCGTCCCGGCCGATTAGCTAGAATAGGGAGAGTGTCTTATGTTCTCTTGAAAGGACTGAAAGAAAAATACATATTATTAACATTGCCTATATTCTATAATACACAATCTGCGATTGCGACCTGTTATCTAAGTGCAACATAGACAATAACAAAGACCTTAAGGGGGGAGGCAGGGCTACCCAGGTCAAAAATCAAAGTTCTCCAATTTTGCTTATTTTCACATATATATATTACTCCCCCAAGGCACCCCAACGTCAGATGAGAACAATTAAGCTTGAAGGTGCACTTTTGGTTCAGTGCGTTCGTCAGTGTATTTACATAAGCAAAAGTACGCAAAAAAGCCTAAAAGTAGCCCCTAGTTGAACAGTTCTAACACAAACCACATCACGCCAACCAGGCTAAAACTTGGCATAGTAGCAGCCCACATGCATGCGCAAAATCGTATGATCCGGATTTTTGATATGTATTTTCAATTCTAAAATCGAGGGCGAAATGTGAAAAATGGCTGTTTTTTGGGCACGCCAAATTTGAGTAATTTTACATTTGGCGTCACGGCTCAGGCCATGGGCAAAAATTTAAAAAATGGATCATGGAGGTTGAGATATGACATTAGGCTATCGATTCATGTAAAAGTCAGTTTCGCCAGTATTAACAAAAATTTCGAGTAAAGGAACGCTTTGTGAGCAGAAAAACCTTTTTTTGCGCCTATGATTTACACGTAAAATTGAGTTTTTTGGAGCCCCTAGTAAAAAATTGGCAAAAGCATTGGTTCCAGTTTGTTACATCTGCGATGCGCCTTCCGTGGGGGTACACTGTGTGCAAATTTGAAGCGAATCGGAGAACCTAAATTTTTCACTTATACAGGTAGCCCCCCCCCCCCTTAAGTTGTGAGGAAAGCACCATTCATTACTATGACTATCTGAACAGTTTTGTTTTAGAGCCAAGTCCTTATTGAAACAGAAAAAAATGACTAATATGTAAATACTCCTGTCTCCAGTTTTTTGCGACTAAAAAGCACATGAATTGTTAAGGGGAAGTTAAGTAGTTCCAGCATATATACTAAAGTCAAAAGTACTTTAGTCGTTCTGTTTATGTGTGAACCGAGCTTACAACGAATGCAATATACTACTAGACAGTAGAATCATCGGTTCACTCACAGGTACATATGTAATCTATCACACTATCATATTATGTAAGATTTCAATAGATTCAATACTATGTACTTGCTTTTTCACTAATTTAATAAGTGCATACCTACGGACATTGAAAAAGTTACGTTATCATCGTCAGCATTTCGTTCACTGATAATAGTCATTGCATATATACGTTAAAACTTTAAAATTCAACCTGATGCAGCTAGCATGTTCTGTATACAGAAGACATATTCCAGGGGGTGGGTTGTTTGTATTAATGCAAGCAACAAAAATTAAAAAACATTCAAAAACTCACATAATATACAGCTGTTTTTTGCTGAAATTTACCAAATCAGAATCACGTCGAATACAGTGAACAGTCAGGGACAGTGAACATTTATGATTCATGAAATTAAACTGTCAAAACGTCAGACCCCTACCCCTCCCCCTTCCCCAAAGTTAAATTGTTGATAACCATTTTATATATGTAGCTCATACATTTCTGCGAAATTTTAATAGGTTGTTTGGTTTGTGCTAATTTTAATACTCCCATCAGCTGTCACAGCATAAACCCAGGTGCTCCATTATTTTATTAGTTTATTAATTGTTACTTAGGACATGAAGTATACCTATAGATACTACATAGCATGTATCGAAATGTTTCGTCCAAGAATATCCTTAGCGGATTAAATTTATTGGGTCAGAAACACAAAACCGGGTTAATATCACTTAATACTGTAGTTAAGTTGTATACTTTTCTTACCCAAAAATGTATAAACTAAACCCGCTGGATCTATTCTCGGATTAAAACACTGATTTCTATCACCCTCTCTGTTCCTTGCAGTTGTTTTCTAAAGGCTTCTTTCATGCTTATAATATTGTAGAATGTCCGTTCAGCCGGTAAATTTACTAATATATCACGCCAGCTGGCATTTTTTTGGGGTTTAAAAGCGGGAGGGCGGGGGGTGGGGCACTAACCAAATAAAGAAAAAAATATATATATATATATATATATATATATATATATATATATATATATATATATATATATATATATATATATATATAGTATGCATAATATATAATTTTCCCCGGGCGGATAAAATAATGCTTACAGCATAATCCTCTCGGCAAGCTTATATATCTGCCAGGTGCTACGCCAGTTTACATACCAGGGGTTAAATCAGTCAAACGTATTTTTCATACGTTCTCAAATACCTATTTTTAGCTCAACGAAAAGCACAGTAAACCGAACTGTTCCCTTAAGCATGAATGAATAACTATATCTCCAATCTAGTGAATGAAGGTGTGACAGCTGTCGGAAAAGCACCCCCACCAATAATTGTCATGTCGATTCCGTTAAAAACAGCTAGCAACTGTATTTCCAGGCAGATCTGTGGCAAGCTGTGTCACAGGCAAAAAATAGCTCAGTTGCAGTCGATATATTTTGTACTGCGTACAGTGCTAAAATGTACAGTGCTACTTTTTGACAATCTTCTGTGGAAACATTACACAGTTTTAAGTCCTGAATATTTTAGAAGCGATTCAAATTATCTGAAGTTTCAGGAGGTTAGTTACTTTTATTTGGATATTGATATCAAATTAGTGACCAGGTCAGTTTGACTTAAGAAAAACAAACAAGGCGTCCTACGCGACAGTCGTAAAAATTTTGCAATTTTTTAATTTTTAGTTGATTTTTGAGGCACTTTTTGGCCGCAGCTGCAAAATTTTAGCATTTTTTGATATATCACTCAATTTTGGTGCACTTTTCAGAGGAGGGGGCTGCCTCCTGTCTGAGGGGGGGGGGGTGGGTGGACACCCCTATGTGCATCTGTGATCACCACAATTAATACTGATGTAAAAAAATCTAATTTTGACTTCAAAAATTGTTATAGTCTGAACCATTTTTGAACCAATTTTTAGTATAATACGTGATTGCTATAACACGTATCATGTTCGCTGACAACTTACACGGTAAATCAAGTTTTGCACTTTTTCAAAAGTTTTATCCAACTTAAATTCGCGTGAAATCTGGCACAAAAAGGTTATATATGCCCAAATTTGGTTCGAACCAGTTAATACCCAGAAAAGCACGAAATTTGTGCAGGTTTCCGTGTTTGTTTACATTTTGCTGCCTTAAATAAGCAGTCACTATTGTTCTAGCTTACAAATAGATTAACTTTGATTTCACGCGAGGAGCTGATTGTAGTTTTTGCATCATCTAGTATCATTTTAATTAATATCAGTGTGTATTTGCCGAGTTTATCAAATATAAAGTTTTGATTTTTGACGTTGTAAACTGTTTTTTTGGCCCAAGTTTTTCGTATATACAAAGCTCTTTACACTTGACAGTGTACATAGCTCCTCAATTTTTGCAATGAGGGTAAAACCGTGGTAAACGGCCCAAAATCTGCAACAGATATAACGTCTTTCTTCTATATTTCTTGTGATAATTTCAATATTGACTTGTGATTTATGGACTACAGTTCATGAGTATCTATACACGCAAGTTGTGCATATAATTATTTATTTATTTATGTCAACAAAGTTATTGAAAAACCTAGAACTTATATGACGCAAAGAATTGATCAACAAAAGTCTGACCAAAACAAAAAGAAACCCGCGATTTTATTACAAAATAAAGTCCGACAAGAAAGCTGCGCCACTTACTTATTTTAGTGGTAATCTACGACTACTCTTGACAGTCAAAATCTATTCTTTTCGTAACGAAATCACATGTTTCATTTTCCCAAGTGGAGCAACTATTTTTTTCATGCTTGAATTGCAAGCACAGGAGTACAGCAAGTATATAGTCACAAAAATTACGCCAGCAGTTTTCTAATAGGGTTCAGCAGTTTCTGGTCAGACTTTACTATATATATTCTTTCAAACTTAGCACAACAATGCAGCCTATTCTTGTGTTTCAGCTATGCCTGCTGTTTTACTCCTCTAGCCTGCAATCAATACTGATCAATCAATCATGGCCATTCAGTGGAAGCTCTGGGGGGCCACCCTAGTGCTGTCCATTCTCTACTATGGCCCCTACGGCTATCAGTACGACATCCTCAACACCCCCCAGGCGGTCATCGAAGACTTCATGGTATCCGCCTTGCAACAAAAATATCATGTACAGCTATCTTCTACAGGTATTTAATTCAAAAATTCAAAAAGTACAAAATCATAAGCAATGTCAACACGGATCTATACAGTCTTGGTGAATTAAAATCCGTAACGTATGTACTCTTGTGGCAGTAATCTCTCTACTCTTTGTACTCTTTATGAAGTGTTCAATTTCTGCAGTCCTATTTCAGTATTAATCTCGATAATCTATTTACTCTTAGTAATCCCCCTATTCTTCGAAGTACTCTTGGTTGCAGCAATCTCAATCATCTCTGTACTCTTGCAGGATTAATCTACCTAAACTATGCACCCTGGCTAGTGGCTACAGTAATCGCCATAAACTGTGTACACTGGCTACAGTAATCTCCCTAAACTGTGTACCCTGGCTACAGTAATCTACCTAAGCTCAAGCTGTGTACCCTGTCTACAATAATCTCCCTAAACTATGTACCCTGGCTACAGTAATCTCCATAAACTGTGTACTCTTGCTACAGTAATCTCCCTAAACTGTGTACCCCGGCTACAGTAATCTCCCTAAACTCTGTACTCTTGCTTACAGTAATCTCCCTAATCCATGTATATGCTCTTGTTGTTACAGTAATCTCACTAATCTGGGCTTTCAACGTGGCCCTGTTGTCGATCGGTAACGTGATTGGCTGCGGCCTGGCCTCCCTGGTGGCCGACAAGCTGGGCCGAAAACGAGGCCTGCTCTTGGTGGTCAATCCGATCGGCATTGCGGCCGACATACTCATGATCATATCAAAACCATGCAACAGTGCCGAGCTGCTGTTTATTGGACGACTGGTTGCAGGTATATCGGATAAAATGGGATTTAAGGGATTAACTCTGGACATGAACTTTTAGTCCCCTTTAGCAAGCCAACATGATTACGATAGTTTTCTTAGTTTTTTTATTTTTTTAGACATGTTCAGTCATGTAAGTCAACGCAAATGTTTTTTTCCATCTTTCAGGCATCCGACTGGGTCTTGCCTCGTCCATATCAGCGACTTATTTGATCGAAAGTTCGCCCGAAGATATGCGTGGGACTGTGGGCAGCATTTTGGACTTTTGGTTAGTAGTTAGTACATATCTAATCAAACAGCTAATAATAAATCAATTCATATTCGATTATGCAACTGAAAGTAGACAGTAGTAGCAGTAGTAAATTTCACTAGTACTTTAAATAGACTACAATTTCAATACTATTTCAGTTAGGACACCTTTGCAATGATACCTAAGCCTGAACCAATTAAACAAAACATGTATATATTCCAAATAATCCACTGGATGGATATTCATACAATATGTCCGCGGGATTTGTCCCGATATCTCAAATCTCCTCACCAACATACACGTATCCAAAGTCCGACCAAAACTTGCTGGACCCTGCCCTCAGACAAAACGAAACACGCGATTTCATCACGAAAAGAACGAACTCCAAGCGTCAAGAGTACAGCGAGTAGTCACAAAAATCACACGACTTTACTACCTCCATATCAGCTATCTGAAGTCTGACCAAAAAATGCTGGACTCTGAGACAAAACAAAACCCGCCATTTCATTCCGAAAAAAAAACAAATTGCAAGCTCATCAAGAGTACATCGAGTATTATCACAAAAATCACACCACCGGTTTTGTCTAAGGGTTCAGCAATTTCTGCTCAGACCTCAGTATCTCCATAATACTGGTTTCAGCTCAACAGTGGGCAACACGTTTGCCTTTCTGCTGGGCATGCCGTTTCTGCTGGGTCGCCCGGAGACCTGGTCCTATCTGCTGGGCCTGGACATAGTGTGTGCCGTGCTGGCCGTGGCCGTCGGGCCCCTGTTCCCGGGAAGTCCCAGATTCCAGCTCATCATCAAGGAGGACCGAAAGGCCGCCCGCCAGGCCATCAGCTTTTTCCACGGCAAACACGTCAGCACGCACAATGTCATCCGGCAGATTATGCGAGAGGATAGTTTTGGTAAGCCAGGCTGTTCACAAAAATTTTTAAACAGTTTTTTATCCGCCACTACGGATCCTGTTTGATTAAAAAATGACTTTTATGGGTAGGATTTCCCTCACGGTTTTAGCTGCGGGGAAAAGCCATACCTACTGAGCTCCCTACTGCTTCTAACTAACGAAAAGTGCTCCAACAACGTTTGCAAACCAGCAAAACATTGCTAAAACGCTATTGCTCTGATGCTTGAAAATTTCAAATACTCACGCAGTCACGTAACACAAATCGAAAACCATTTTTCCGATTCTGCCCGCACAAACCTATAAATTTTCATGTATATATTTCAGCCACGGAACAAGCAAGCGAAATGAGCACTTCAGAGCTCCTTAAAACCTACAGGAGCACCCTACTGCTCAGCATAGCCGTCGGTTTGTTGCCGGCAACCAGTGGCTATCAAGCCTTAGGCTCCTACAGTACTCCTATGCTCCGATTGGCCGGAATGCACGGTCAGTGGGCGGAGACATACACGCTGATCATGGCTGGCTTTGAGATGATTGGCTCCATCGCATCCCTGTGGGCCAATCACCACGCGCCCAGACGTCACGTGCTCCTGTACAGTGCTGGACTGACGGTGCTAGTAAGTCACCATGAGTGAAATATTAAGATAGTTGCAACAGTACAGCAAAAATGGCTTGCTATACGATGGTTCGAAAAAAGACCTTAAGAAACCTGAAACAAACCAAATTTTGAGATGCGATCCGCCTCTTTTCTGAATAATGTATGTATATGTAAGCAAGAAATGTGTGCTAACGTCAACGTGACACGGTATCTACGTAAAATGAGAGCCAATTAAAACAAGACACCACTGATTCTTGTTTTTTTACTAGCCGCACCAACAAGTGATCCTCTTTAAAATTGAGTGAACTTCGAACTCGAAGTTGGGCTTAAGACCTCAAACGCAACTTCATCCCATGAATAGTCAAACTATACTTTTTTAGTCTGGATAACAATACTTAAGTTTACATATTGTAGTACACGTAGCCACACTAATAACCAGTGTCATACTCTTCCTCATTATGTACTCTTGCTAGCGTCCATGTTTCCAAATGCCATAACCCAGATATAATTTTCAGGGCAACATTATACTCTTCCTGCTACTACAACTGAAAACCTGGCCCTCCCTGGCCACTCCCCAGGTCTCGGCCTACCTAGTGGACGGCGCTGGCTGTGTGATGTTTCTGATCGCCGGTCTGAACGCCTTGGCCCTCTATCCCCTGACCACCATCATTCCCGCCGAACTAGCCCCCCTACCTGTTCGGGCACTGGCCACTAGCGTTGGACTCGGGGCCCTGGCTGTTGGTCAGTTGCATATCCAAGACTTCATACTTGGCCTTAAGAACATAAGGACAGGGACAAGGACAAATTTCTGGCAGCAATGACAAAGCATTGAGAAAATCGTTTCTCTAATGTTTGTATGCAAGCTGGCCTTCAACAATACTTTCTTCCCATAAAAATTTGGGTCATTTGGTCAAATAGTTTTCCTAGAATTGCGTAAGGCCAAAATGACAAGGACAAGGACGAGTATGCACCGGGCTTAAGCGGACAAAACCCGGTTCATACTCCTCCTCATTAATGTCCCTATCAATTTATCCTTGAGCAGTTTCAAGAAAAGTACACGACTAATTGAGCCAACTTTTTGCATGAAAGAAGAGGTCAAAGTTGCACAATAACTGGCAGAAAACAGTCCTTGTCCCTGTTCCTATATTCCTAAGGACATATATAAACCGGGCTTTAGACTTTCGAATTTAGTTAATTATTTGTCAATTATGGAGAGGGGCCAGGGATCAAAAAAACCTAGCCAGAAAGGCGCCCCCTCCCAAAATTGACCCTTACATGCAATCGGCATGCTTATAGCCGTACCAGCCATCATTAAAACACAATTACAAAAAGCATAATGAATAAATAGTATATATAATTGGTGGCTTTCTTTTTTACGATTGTTGTCAAGTGTCAACTGAACCTACTTAGGCCTGTTACTACTAACTCTGACCAAAAACTGCCGAACCCTGAGACAAAAGAGGTGGCGTGATTTTAACAGCTATTCTCTGTATATATATACTCTTCACGCTGAAATTCGATCTTCTCATAATGAAATCGTGTGTTCGTTTTTGTCTCAAAGTCCACCAATTTTTGGCCAAACTTTAGAATCTTAATCCTTCTTGCAATTGTTTCAGGCGACGTCACCACCAAACTGGCCGTCTGGCCTATATATAATCTGATCGGCCAATATATCTTTTTAATCCTAGCCCTAATCACGGCAGTCTGTCTAATCCCCTTAATCCGCTGGCTACCGGAAACCAACGCTTTCTTCCAGTCAGACCCTTTCCCCATGCCACCCATTCCCGAAGACTTGGAGCACAGTCTAAAGTCACGCTCGCTGATTTTCAATGGCGCTACTAAAAGGACTAACTACAATTCAATCACTACTGACACGGATAATGCTCATCTAAGCAGTACCCCCATCCCGGTGCTTTACAGAGATACTGCTCAATAAATAGTATATATAATATTTATGCAAATTAGTATTATTAGCACCATTATGCTTTCAATATAATAAAATTTAATATAGTATGTGATACTCAAATTGAAATAGTAAACTTGAAACTTCAAAAATTTGGAATAAATGTCATGTATATATTATTCTTTCTGTATTTACGTGGGTGCCTATCTTCTTGTCACTATTAGACTTTCAATCAGTGTTTTTGGTCAAAATTTTGCGTCGTCTGACGCACATTACGAAAATTTTAGCATCATTTTGAAAAAAGTAAGCAAAGCGCAAAAATGATGTCTAAGCGCGTATTTTAGGCAAGAGTAACCGACGTATGATGAGAATATGACACTAGCAGTCCACACTCACAACCAAAAGGATAGATTAAACGGATTAGGTTAAAAATTGTTTTGCCGATAACTCATGACATCGTTTATGAATCCATACGAAATTTACAACGGCAACTATTTGTAGCACCTCCCGCTTGTGCACAGAATTTTTTAAGTTTACCTCAAGATCGAGAGAGGTTATTAGGCAAACAAATTTTAATCTAACCCGTTTAAACCATTTTAGGAATTTAGGAAAAAACTATGTTTTCTGTTTTTTCGCGGTCTACCCTTAACTGTACGAAAACCGAGTTCAAGCTTTGCCTTCTGAAACCTCCTTATAAGTATATAAGAAGCGATCTGTGCTGCCTCAGTCTAGAAATTCATACATTATAGCGGTGCTTACTGCTTAGTGCTTACCATACTTTAACATAAGGTCTACTCTGGAGGGGGGGCTTTCCAACAATTTGACCAAGTCTTGTGACGGCTAGTGTACCAATTCAGTAAAAAGTTAGCATGTTTTAACGAAAAATGACTAGTATTTATATTTTTTAACAAAACAAAGTGTTTTATAGTTTTGAAATTTTTAGTAGTTTAGGCTATTAGGCTTTGAAATAGTTTAGGCAATTTTTGAAATGTTTGGCCAGAATTTAAGTAAAAATCGCACAAATTTTATAGAAATGCCAATGAATACAAGAGCTAATATCACAGAAATTTTGCTTACAATACACTTACAATTTAAAACCAAGGGGGGAGGTTTCCCAGGCCCCCATCCATACCCCCACCTGGCATATTTTTAGTGGGGGGGGGGGGGGGGGGGGGGCGCCCCCCCATTTGGTCCGGAGCCCCCCCTCCATTTTGGTCGTGCCCCCCCCCCCCATTTCAGATGAAGTGCCCACCCCATAGCCCAATTTTTTTTCCGGAAGGACGTTTTAGCGACTTTTTAGCTGTAGCGATGTCGGGTTCGACGGGTTTTTGGGTCCTTTTTTGCTAAATTTAGTAATATTGTAGTTTTAATAACGTATGAAAACGTAACATTTAACGTATAATAACCAATTTTTCGTGTAAAAATAGTGTTTTATTGTGGTGCGCTCCCCATTTTGGTCGACGCCCCCTCCATCCATGGGGAGGGGCTGCCCCCCCATCGCGCCCCCCCCCATAAAATTTTGCCTAAAAATATGCCAGCCCACCCCTTCCAATTCCTCAAATTGCTTGCATATGGTTTACACAGTGCTAAGTACAATATGCAGCAAATCAAACCTTATGAACTCGGAATCGCATAGGTTTGGTTCAAACAGGCAGAAAGACCCACTGCCATACATGGGCGTGGGGGGGGCATTGCTCCCTCCCGGACAGGTCCGATCCCCCCAGAATGTTTTGAAGGTAGCTCAGGAGCAAAAATTGGTGGCTCAAGAAGCAAAAACGGCCGGAAAAGTTGCTCCGCACCGCCCACCACCACCACAAAAATGCACTTTTATTTGAAAAATACAAAATGCTCATTTAAGTAGTCGCAGAGGTCTGGGGGCGGCAGCCCTATAGTATTTAACATCTTAGAACCTAATCCAATTCCACTGAAGACGGCACTATTACGCCAATTATATAGTTGGTGTGCACACTGTACAGCTGAGCTATCAAAACTGTACCCGCGGCAATGAGTTTATTTTTTCATCTATTTTTTGGCGCCACAGCGATATTGAAAATACCAAAATTTAGTGTATTTTTGGTCGATCAGGGGGGGGAGAGTCCCCAAAATTTGACCGGAGACGCCCCCAAAAATTTTTAACTCGTTAGTCGTTACATAAGTGGGTCTCAGGCAGAGCTTCCAGAAAAAACTAGAAAATTGATTTCTGCGTTGACTGGACAAAATCCAAAGGAAGGACTCTTGTGTAAACTTACAGATATTGAAGTCGTAATCGTAGCCGTCAGTCAAGCTTGAAACGTTAGAGAAACGCGAAAATGTGCATGGTTGATGATTTTGAAGCAAAAAAATTTCGAAAATTTCGAGAAGAAAATCGTATTTCCTTCACTTTCATGGCTACAAACGTACATGTGCCACCTCCAAATTCTGCATATGCACCATCCCCTTCTGCATAGGAACAGTAAACACATACACGAAAGCTGACATCCTTCGTCATGCACCACCAGTGACCCACCAGCGACACATGACTACAGAGCAGCTTACATGTTACATGTCCATCTCCAGTTTCTGTATATCCTTCTGCATAGGAACAGAAACGTAAAATAAACACATACACGAAAGCTGACATCCTTCGTCATGCACCAACAGTGACCCACCAGCGACACAGGACTACAGAGCAGCTTACATGTTCCATGTCCATCTCCAGTTTCTGTATATGCACCATCCCCTTCTGCATAGGAACAGAAACGTGAAATAAACACATACACGAAAGCTGACATCCTTCGTCATGCACCACCAGTGACCCACCAGCGACACATGACTACGGAGCAGCTTACATGTTACATGCCCATCTCCAGTTTCTGTATAAGCACCATCCCCTTCTGCATAGGAACAGAAACGTAAAATAAACACATACACGAAAGCTGACATCCTTCGTCATGCACCACCAGTGACCCACCAGCGACACATGACTACAGAGCAGCTTACATGTTACATGTCCATCTCCAGTTTCTGTATATCCTTCTGCATAGGAACAGAAACGTAAAATAAACACATACACGAAAGCTGACATCCTTCGTCATGCACCACCAGTGACCCACCAGCGACACATGACTACAGAGCAGCTTACATGTTACGTGTTCGTCTTCAGTTTCTGTATATGCACCATCCCCTTTTGCATAGGAAGAGAAACGTAAAATAAACACATACACGAAAGCTGACATCCTTCGTCATGCACCACCAGTGACCCACCAGCGACACATGACTACAGAGCAGCTTACATGTTACATGTCCATCTCCAGTTTCTGTATATCCTTCTGCATAGGAACAGAAACGTAAAATAAACACATACACGAAAGCTGACATCCTTCGTCATGCACCACCAGTGACCCACCAGCGACACATGACTACAGAGCAGCTTACATGTTACATGTCCATCTCCAGTTTCTGTATATGCACCATCCCCTTCTGCATAGGAACAGAAACGTAAAATAAACACATACACGAAAGCTGACATCCTTCGTCATGCACCACCAGTGACCCACCAGCGACACATGACTACAGAGCAGCTTACATGTTACATGTCCATCTCCAGTTTCTGTATATGCACCATCCCCTTCTGCATAGGAACAGAAACGTAAAATAAACACATACACGAAAGCTGACATCCTTCGTCATGCACCACCAGTGACCCACCAGCGACACATGACTACAGAGCAGCTTACATGTTACATGTCCATCTCCAGTTTCTGTATATGCACCATCCCCTTCTGCATAGGAACAGAAACGTAAAATAAACACATACACGAAAGCTGACATCCTTCGTCATGCACCACCAGTGACCCACCAGCGACACATGACTACAGAGCAGCTTACATGTTACATGTCCATCTCCAGTTTCTGTATATCACACCCTTCTGCATAGGAACAGAAACGTAAAATAAACACATACACGAAAGCTGACATCCTTCGTCATGCACCACCAGTGACCCACCAGCGACACATGACTACAGAGCAGCTTACATGTTACATGCTCGTCTCCAGTTTCTGTATATGCACCATCCCCTTCTGCATAGGAACAGAAACGTAAAATAAACACATACACGAAAGCTGACATCCTTCGTCATGCACCACCAGTGACCCACCAGCGACACATGACTACAGAGCAGCTTACATGTTACATGTCCATCTCCAGTTTCTGTATATCCTTCTGCATAGGAACAGAAACGTAAAATAAACACATACACGAAAGCTGACATCCTTCGTCATGCACCACCAGTGACCCACCAGCGACACATGACTACAGAGCAGCTTACATGTTACATGTCCATCTCCAGTTTCTGTATATGCACCATCCCCTTCTGCATAGGAACAGAAACGTAAAATAAACACATACACGAAAGCTGACATCCTTCGTCATGCACCACCAGTGACCCACCAGCGACACATGACTACAGAGCAGCTTACATGTTACATGTCCATCTCCAGTTTCTGTATATGCACCATCCCCTTCTGCATAGGAACAGAAACGTAAAATAAACACATACACGAAAGCTGACATCCTTCGTCATGCACCAACAGTGACCCACCAGCGACACATGACTACAGAGCAGCTTACATGTTACATGTCCATCTCCAGTTTCTGTATATCCTTCTGCATAGGAACAGAAACGTAAAATAAACACATACACGAAAGCTGACATCCTTCGTCATGCACCACCAGTGACCCACCAGCGACACATGACTACAGAGCAGCTTACATGTTACATGTCCATCTCCAGTTTCTGTATATCCTTCTGCATAGGAACAGAAACGTAAAATAAACACATACACGAAAGCTGACATCCTTCGTCATGCACCACCAGTGACCCACCAGCGACACATGACTACAGAGCAGCTTACATGTTACATGTCCATCTCCAGTTTCTGTATATCCTTCTGCATAGGAACAGAAACGTAAAATAAACACATACACGAAAGCTGACATCCTTCGTCATGCACCACCAGTGACCCACCAGCGACACATGACTACAGAGCAGCTTACATGTTACATGCTCGTCTCCAGTTTCTGTATATGCACCATCCCCTTCTGCATAGGAACAGAAACGTAAAATAAACACATACACGAAAGCTGACATCCTTCGTCATGCACCACCAGTGACCCACCAGCGACACATGACTACAGAGCAGCTTACATGTTACATGCTCGTCTCCAGTTTCTGTATATGCACCATCCCCTTCTGCATAGGAACAGAAACGTAAAATAAACACATACACGAAAGCTGACATCCTTCGTCATGCACCACCAGTGACCCACCAGCGACACATGACTACAGAGCAGCTTACATGTTACATGCTCGTCTCCAGTTTCTGTATATGCACCATCCCCTTCTGCATAGGAACAGAAACGTAAAATAAACACATACACGAAAGCTGACATCCTTCGTCATGCACCACCAGTGACCCACCAGCGACACATGACTACAGAGCAGCTTACATGTTACATGTCCATCTCCAGTTTCTGTATATCCTTCTGCATAGGAACAGAAACGTAAAATAAACACATACACGAAAGCTGACATCCTTCGTCAGGCACCACCAGTGACCCACCAGCGACACATGACTACAGAGCAGTTTACATGTTACATGTCCATCTCCAGTTTCTGTATATCCTTCTGCATAGGAACAGAAACGTAAAATAAACACATACACGAAAGCTGACATCCTTCGTCATGCACCAACAGTGACCCACCAGCGACACAGGACTACAGAGCAGCTTACATGTTACATGTCCATCTCCAGTTTCTGTATATGCACCATCCCCTTCTGCATAGGAACAGAAACGTAAAATAAACACATACACGAAAGCTGACATCCTTCGTCATGCACCACCAGTGACCCACCAGCGACACATGACTACAGAGCAGCTTACATGTTACATGTCCATCTCCAGTTTCTGTATATGCACCATCCCCTTCTGCATAGGAACAGAAACGTAAAATAAACACATACACGAAAGCTGACATCCTTCGTCATGCACCACCAGTGACCCACCAGCGACACATGACTACAGAGCAGCTTACATGTTACATGCTCGTCTCCAGTTTCTGTATATGCACCATCCCCTTCTGCATAGGAACAGAAACGTAAAATAAACACATACACGAAAGCTGACATCCTTCGTCATGCACCACCAGTGACCCACCAGCGACACATGACTACAGAGCAGCTTACATGTTACATGCTCGTCTCCAGTTTCTGTATATGCACCATCCCCTTCTGCATAGGAACAGAAACGTAAAATAAACACATACACGAAAGCTGACATCCTTCGTCATGCACCACCAGTGACCCACCAGCGACACATGACTACAGAGCAGCTTACATGTTACATGTCCATCTCCAGTTTCTGTATATCCTTCTGCATAGGAACAGAAACGTAAAATAAGCACATACACGAAAGCTGACATCCTTCGTCATGCACCAACAGTGACCCACCAGCGACACATGACTACAGAGCAGCTTACATGTTACATGCTCGTCTCCAGTTTATGTATATGCACCATCCCCTTCTGCATAGGAACAGAAACGTAAAATAAACACATACACGAAAGCTGACATCCTTCGTCATGCACCACCAGTGACCCGCCAGCGACACATGACTACAGAGCAGCTTACATGTTACGTGTTCGTCTTCAGTTTCTGTATATGCACCATCAACTTCTGCATAGGAACAGAAACGTAAAATAAACACATACACGAAAGCTGACATCCTTCGTCATGCACCACCAGTGACCCACCAGCGACACATGACTACAGAGCAGCTTACATGTTACATGCCCATCTCCAGTTTCTGTATAAGCACCATCTTTTGCATAGGAATAGAAACGTAAAATAAACACATACACGAAAGCTGACATCCTTCGGCATGCACCACCAGTGACCCACCAGTGACACATGACTACAGAGCAGCTTACATGTTACATGCTCGTCTCCAGTTTCTGTATATGCACCATCCCCTTCTACATAGGAACAGAAACGTAAAATAAACACATACACGAAAGCTGACATCCTTCGTCATGCACCACCAGTGACCCGCCAGCGACACATGACTACAGAGCAGCTTACATGTTACATGCTCGTCTCCAGTTTCTGTATATGCACCATCCCCTTTTGCATAGGAAGAGAAACGTAAAATAAACACATACACGAAAGCTGACATCCTTCGTCATGCACCACCAGTGACCCACCAGCGACACATGACTACAGAGCAGCGTACATGTTACATGCCCATCTCCAGTTTCTGTATATGCACCATCCCCTTCCGCAAGGAACAGAAACGAATATTGGAAAGCTGACAGGCAGTTTTTTTGCGTCAAGAAGTGCGAAACGCACACTTTTTTCTGATATTTCTAGCATTTTTTGGTCGTTTTTCGGCTGAGGAGGCTAAAGAACTAATAGCTGATTTGGCCCAAAAAGTGCTGAAAATTTTGGTCTCGAAATTTTTGATAAAATTTCCAAAATTGCAAAACCAGCAAACTTTTGAAAATTTGCCATGTCTCTAACGTTTCAGGCTTGATTTACGACTATAACTTACTGGTTTCTGTAGCTGTTTAACAACTTTTACAATTAGTTATGATTAGGATAATAATATAAGATTATGATAAGGAAAACAGATGAACTTATTTTAATCATGTCGAAATATACCCACCCAGCTAGTTTCGTAAAAAATCAAAATCATCAAAAAGTGTCAGTCAATCCATGATTATAACTTGGTTGGCGCGATAGTATCAAACTTTGGAATAAAAGAATTTATATTATATCCACGGAAACTCAGATCAGTGGGTACAGTGATAATAGTTCCGGAAGTTGTATTTGGCGTACTGATGCCGTCTCCAGTGGAACTAAGTTAAGTATCAAAATACCAGATACTTGGCTTTTGGGGGCTGCCACCCCAGCCTAGACCCCTGCGACAACGGAAATATGCATTTAAAGCCTTGCCTAGTTCATAGTTGTCCGGAAGTGTCCGTAGTTGTCCGTGTCCGAGTCCGTGTCCGTGTCCGGAAGGTTGTCCGTAACATTTGTCCGTGTCCGTGTCCGTAAGCAGTATTAATTCATACTTCTACGGACACTCTACGGACAGTGCGTATGCATATAAAATAACGCCTACACATTCTGCAGTGTACTAAGTGTATTAAAATGCAAGCTTCAAAAAATCTATAAAAACGTTCTGAGCATACTAAAATGAAGCTGTAGGCTGAAATTACTAGAAATTTAACATTATTTTACTATGCGCGGAGGAATTTTATGTATACGCACCTACACGTGACTGTAAAGGCTGCAATCTGATCGGCTAATTCCTTACGGACACGGACAAAAGTTGAACTGAATTCAACTTGACTTCCGGACATCCGGACAGCCCTTACGGACACTCACGGACAAGTTCTTACGGACATCCAGACAACTGTGAATCAAACTACTCTTACGGACACGGACACGGACTCGGACAGCCCTTACGGACAACTATGAACCGGGCTTAATTGTCCTTTGTCAAACAAAATTGCATTCTTGTTTCTCATCCTGGTAAAGTTGAGAAATCAGCTAAGCTGCTAGGTTAAATACTGACGTTGACGTTATCATTGGATGTCTCACTGTATATAAAGCATATATTTCTATTGAATTAAACGTATAAACTTCTAGATTCTAAGGCAGACCGGTCGGAACTTATAGAAAAGGCCTCAGAATTCAGATTTTTTGCACACTCTTGAAGGTAGTGATTTTTTCAGTGAATTTTTTCAGAGCCTTTCAATATTGTAGTTGATGACGGCCAGTGCCATTGTCAGGTACTCAGGTTATTTTTACCTATAACATAGCGCATGCCGCATTAACAAAATTTAGGGATTTTTGGTCAATCAAGAGGGGAGGGTCCCCATAATTTAATCGGAGAGTCCCCCCTATGACATGTATGACTCCTAGTCCCAGCGTTTGACTAGCTTATGCATTCCGCTTAGGCTAACCGGAGAGCTGCGCGCCGTGCTGCTGCCATCGTCTTTCTGTTTCTTCTTGCTCGGCCCGGGCTGTGACTGAGCGGAGGCAGGGCTGGCTGTCAGCTTTCGCTTTCTTCCCCGGCCCGGTTTCACCGGTTCCGGTGCCGGAGTCACCGGTTCATTGCTCGGTTCCGGTTCCGGTTCTTCTTCTGCCTCTTCTTTTTCTTCTTCATCACTACTGCCGGCTTCAGTTTCCATGCTCTGATTGGGGTCCTGAAAAAAATTAAAGAAATAAAATTTAATTAAAAAATAAAAACAGTTTAATTTATAGCGCAGCTTAGAAACGATCGTTCATCACCATTCCGTCTTAAGGCTATCTATTTTAGTCATGCTATCTTAGCTTAGCTATCTAGCGCTTTGACTAAAATTAAGGCCGCCGACTTAATTCAGAAAAAATAATCTATAAAGCTTAAACGCCTGATGACCAGTAAAGTACACAGCTCATTGCGAAAAAATGATACGTTTCAAAACAATTTGCAGTTACAAGCAACAAAAAATAAAATTTACACGGACTCTGCACTTTTAGAAAAAATAAATGTGAGTAAAAAAGCAAAACTTTGGACTAAAAACAATCCAGTCTGATTTTTTGATAAAATCAAAAATGACGATGAAATTATCTCAATTGATGGTATAACGCAAGAAAGCAAAAAACAATGAACAACTAAACATAATCAAGAATAGTGCTACAAAAACATAAAAGACTTACCAACTGCAAAGAGTGGTCCTCCTGAAAAATTATATTATGTGCATTAATACATCATTAATCAAAAAAATTCAATCATTATAACATAGAGCTCATCCTTTTTCAATTTTTAAAGTGGAGGTATCTATATATAGGCCTCTAAGAGACTTACAAATTTAATCAAAACTACCACAAACAGTTTTTATACTAGATTCACAACAACAAGGCTTTTATTTATTTATATAGCATGAATTTAAATAAAGAAAGAAATGAGGTTCAGACAGCCGCATTTTCAGTATACCAATGGCTAATAATTTATGGGGTTGAGGCGAAGTATCGGGAAGCGAAGGGGGGGGGGGGGGGCAAAATGGAACCCAAATATATATATATATATATATATATAAGGGGTTTTTTTTTTGAAAAATAATGTGCAATTTAACAATTGAAATGTA